>CM021105.1:11004240-11084856 GCA_007115665.2 Sequoiadendron giganteum | reverse complement strand
ACCCTAAGCTGCTAAACCCTTTACCCTCTACCCTCTAGCCTCTACCATCAACCCAATACTCTCTACCCTAAACCCTAATCCCTCAACCCTTAATCTCTCAACCCCTATAACCTCTACCCTATATATTGGACCCTCAACCCTAATCCCTCGACCCTATACCTTAAAACCTCAATCTTCAACCCTCAACCCTTAAACCCTCTACCCTTTACCCTATACATTAAACACTCAACCCTCAATTCTCAACCCTCAACCCTTAATCCCTCAACCCTCAATCCTTAAACCCTAAACCCTCTACCCCTTACATTGGACCCTGAACCTAATCCTTCAACCATATACCCTCAAACCTATACCCTAAACCCTCTACCCTCAACCAAGTAAACCCTTAACCCCAAACCTTTCAATCCTAAATGCCTAAACCTTAAACCTTCTACCCTATACCCTCAACCAAATACCCTCTACCATCAAACCTATTCTCTCAACCCTTAAACCCTCATAACCTAGAAACCATCAACCCTATAGGTCCTCCACCCTAATCCTTCAACCCTATACCCTCAACCCCTATCACTTTCTCTCTATCTATACATCTCACCTCTCCCTCCTTCCCTCCCTCCCACCCTCTCTAATTGTCTCTATCTATCATCTCCCTCTTTCTGCATACCTCTTGTTCAATCAATCTCTACCACCCTCTCTCACTCCCTCTATCCATCTCTCTTTATGTCCCTCCCACTCCATCCCACTCTCTCCTACTACCTCTCTCTCCCTCTCTCTCCCTCTCTCTCATGTCTCTTCCTCCCACCCCCTCTCTCTCTAAGGTCTCTCCCTTTGGCAACCTACCTAGGTAACTCTCTCTTTGCCTCTCTCCCCTCTCTCTATCTATCCCTCCAACCCTACCTAGATAAGTCCCTCTCACTCCACCCCCCTCTTTCTCTACCTCTATTAGGTCACTCCCTCTCACACCCTCTCCCTCTCTCAGGTCTCTCACTCACACTCCCTCTCTCTCACACTCCATCTCTCTCAGCCTCCCTCTCTCTCACACTCCCTCTCACTACCTATCTCTCAAGTCTCTCCCTCACCCCCCTCACACTCTCAAGTCTCTCCCTCTCACACTCTCAAGTCTCTCCATTTCACACCCTACCTACATAACTCTCTCTTTCTCTTTGTCTCTCTCTCTCCCCCCTCTCTCTCTTCCTCTCCCTCAATTCTATCTCTCCCACCCCCCCTCTCTCTGTCCCTCTCCCACCCCCCTCTCTCTCTCTGTCCCTCCCTCTATCCCTCCCACCCTACCTAGCTAAGTCCCCCTCAATCCAACCCCTTCTCTCCCACTCCCTCTCTCTTAAACTCTCACTTCGACCCCCTCTCCATCTCTCTAGACTCTCTCTAAATTCTCCCTTCGTCTAAAGACATACATAAATGCATAAATACAAGCATAATACATATGTACATATAATCTTACATCCATACAAGCATACATACATACATGACATACATGTACATAAAAATATATCAGCATACATTAATATATTGGCATTTAACATAAAGTAAGACATAACGCGAGCGCATTATAATGCGCTCGCGTTATGTTCTAGTAGACATGCTCCCCGCAGAAGCAAAAAGCATGTCAAAAGTGAGTTATAACACGGCTCACGTTATATCTTGCTTTGGGAATTCTCAAGCCTTAGGCTTGGTATTTGCCTTGGAATACCAACCCAAAGGCTTGGAGGGCATTCCCAATGACCAGAGACATGTTTTTAAAAACTCTACCATATTTCTCATAATCGAGTTCGTGCTCACTGTCGGGATTGCACGTGACCTTCAATATCAAAAAAATCGAGCACATGGGTAATGTTGGGTTATCTTTTAGCTATCCAACGACGTAATTTTTTTCACTTTATGAAAACGTTAAGTCTTTCATCCATAATTGATTTTATTTGTTTGTCTTTTTTTTGCCAAAAAGCAGTATTTGGAATTTTTTTCGTTATAAATTAACCGTTCATCAATTTTTCAAATAAATTACATTTTTAGAAACTAGACTCCATTCTACATAATTTAAAAATAAAAATAAAAACAAATCAATTAGTTTCCAAAATTTGTAGGGGTAGCACGGCCAAAATTCTATTTTTAGGATATGTCCACTTCGCAAATTAGTAAAAAATCAAATATTCATTAAAAAATTATCAGAAAAATCGTGCATCAACTATGTACTGTTAGGTAACTTCTGAGCATTGCGATTTTAAAAATACTAAAAAAAATTTCACTGTGCGAGGGTCGTACAAGAGTTGCTATGTTATGTTTTTTTCTGACAAAAACAACACCAATTTGTGCACATCCCTCATTTGAACCCCTTAATCTTGACCATTTTCAAAATAAATTAGTAGTTTAGAAAGTAGACTCAGAGCACTTGAATCCTTCTTTTTGTTCCATCTCAAAATTTTGAGTCTAAGTATCCTCAATTTCATGTCCAAGGTCAATATTTCCTTATTTTAGAAAAAAAATGTCCACTTAAGTCCCCTTTTTGGGAACCATCTTGGTGCACTTACCCTTTAGTTGATTCCTTTCTTATTTAAAATATAATTCTCTATTTATGCACAACTTGTTGATAATTTAATTCTTGGTGGTGAAGTCTTGCAAGGCCTAAATTATATTTTTTTATGACATTCCAATCATAAAATTCCCCAATTGGTTTTCTCATATCAATGTTTGGAACCTATTGTGACTCAAATTGATAGAAATTTTATTATATATTGTCTCATTAATAGGAAAAAATTTCTTACAAATATTCATAGATAGGTGAAGGAGCCTTGGAAAACTATCAATCTCCCTTTAATTATATTGCTTCAAAGAGGCTTTTTCCTAGTTATGTTTCATAATATAGAGGAGTATGACTTTGTCTAGGAAAACAACACATGTTTTTTTGGGTAGAGTGGGAATCTTTATGTGTCCCTTCTAAACCCAAATATTAATGATTTTTACCTATGTTCATATTTGGATAAATATTATAATCTTCCAGTAGGTTTGTAAAGAACATAGATAAGTAAGAAGTTAGATAATTTTTTTGGTGATTTTATAACATTTGACTTAGATGGGGATGAAGCATAGAATCACTATGTTAGGATTTGTTTAATGATAGATAATTCTAAGCCACTTTTTAATTTCATCCACATATTGATTGAAATTCTCATGGGTCTTATATTTAATACATTAATTATGATGGCTTCCTTTTCGTTATGTCTAGTATAATCACTTGGGGTAGAAGATTAATTATTGTCATTCTCCCAAATTTTTATTTCTAAAAGTTTCCATGAATATGTAAAGTCAAAAGTTGATTTCATTTGAAGAAATGATGATTATATTTTGTCTAAAAGGGAGAGGATTTTGAACCCTAGTTTTTAGGATAGGGACATTGTGGACAACATTGTAGATGAATCTTTTAGAGGGACTCCAATTTTCATTTGGAGAGGGCGGGATTGATTCATTTTCCCCTAGTGATAGTAACGTTGATCCCAAAAAATATTAATATATGTCCCTTTGTTCTAGAGTTAATTGAACCATATCATAATCTAAATCTTAGAAGTATTAAGAAAATGGTGGGCTTAAAAAGGAGAGGAAGAAAATCAAGAATTGAGAATATTGAGGCTTTTGAATTAGTTTTTTAGAATAAACTTTGCTGATTTATTTATAAAATTGATGTTTTAGATGATACAACATGGTCCATTGTCAAAATTAGAAGATATTGTTGTAGTGATATTTCTAGATTTTGACTATGTGACAATTTTTACATAACATTTTGGATCTCATCTTGATGATGACTCATGGAGTGTCTTCCTTAATATTGATGTAAAAAAAGTTAGTCAAAATCCAAAAAAATACTATATTGACATCATAGACTCTGTAAATTTCATGTTGTTAATTGAAGATATTAAGGTTAGTAATCAAAACTTTGTTCTTAATTTTTTTTAGATAATTTGAAGGACAATAAGGAGGGTGAGGTGTTGGCTTCCAAATTTGATAGACTTTTTATGCAAAACTCCACAATCAACCCCCCTTCTTCAAAAAAATATAGAGGTAAGAAATTATTTGCTAAAAAATTACATCTAAAAACTATGGATTATATCGTTCCTAGAGTAAAATGGATTATGGAGTCTCTTTTCCCATTAAGAAAGGAGAATGACTTCAACCCATTCATGATCATAAATTTCTCTCTTGATAAAAGATATTACTTAAATTTATCTCTTGATAAAAGATATTACTTAGATTTTTTTCTTGATAAAAGATATTACTTGATCCTATATATTTTTTCCTACTTTAATGTTTCTATTTTTTTATTATGACCATTTTACAACTCTTTGAGAATTTCTTTGAATTTTTTATAATTATTTTTATTATATTGTCACCTCTAATAAAGGAGGTCCCAATAATTCCCCTCATCTATCTTAACAAACATATTCTAAACATTTAAGACAAAAAATAAATCACAATCCTTGTGACATTTGTTGTTTAGTTGGTCTCAATTATTGTTGTTTTCTATATTAGTCACAATCATTGAGAAGATTGATTAATAATACCATTGATTTATAAGAGGCCAATAATGAGATTTACACATTTAAAAATAAAATATCCCTCTTAAAAACTTGCAGCTTTTTATATACCTAACCTAGCTCAATTAACTATGTTCCTAAACATTATAGAAACCTATGAAGGGAGTGGCCTATGATTATGACTTAAAATATTATAACAAAAAGACAATATAAGACAATAACCGAAATGTTTGCAAGTTTTGTCATTTTTCCACACCAACATATTAATATAAAGAAGAGTCAATAAGGTTTCAAATAATTTTTCAAGAGATGCATATTAAAATAAAGGTGAGTCAACAAATTTACAAATGCCTAAAATACATTTTATTCAACTTCATTGACATATTTTCTTTGGTCTTTCTTATAGAAAGCCTATATATTTTAAATGAGAAGTACAATTTTGACACATGTAAAAAAAATTGTTGTGAGAAAGTATAAAATTTATGATAATTAATTGTTATCAATTGTTAAGTATTTTTTTGTTTTGTTTGTAAAGTTAGACAATTTATAAGGAGTCCACCAAAGTCTTATTGAGTACAAGAGTCGTGACATTTTAAAGTAATGAGATTAAGATTGTATCATAGATGATTTTGATGAAATGAATACTACTCAATCCTTACTTTTTAACTAGAAAAAATCAATTATTCATACAACTTTAATTCACACTCTTAATACTGACAAATTACAATAACAACTAGCACTTGCATCAGAGGGGTGCAAGGGTTACGTCGATAGAAAACTATACCACAACAAACCAAAACCAATCTCCCTATAGCTGCTTCAATCTATAAACGAAAAGTGAATCTGAAAAAAATTGGGTTTTAGGGCTCATGAAAATCGGATTGATTCAAAGATCTCTATATTAAATGTGGGTCACATGAAATATGATTTAATTCAATTCAAAAATTAAAGGCATTCAATCGAAAAATAAAGGCATTCAATCCAAAAATTGAAGGCAAAGGCGTGAAGTGAGAACAGTAAACAACCACTGTCAAATTGTTTTCTGAAGAAGTTTTGTGACGTGAGACAACATCGCAAATGAAAACAATCAAAGAAAAATTGTTTCGCGGGATTGATAACCGACGTGAAACAGATTTCGACTCAGCATTCACATTATATATAACCTATCGACTAATAAAAAAAATCATCTACAATTCAAATTCCTTTACTAACTCTTTATGAAAAGGCCTACACTAGTCTGTAAAAATAAAGCCAAAATGGAGTGCCATGAATGTATTGGTTCATCTTTAGCCATCATTGACTCTATAAGACAAATAAGGCGAGACCTTAGTGCTCTTCTAAATTAAAATAATCACTACATTATTTTACACTATCAATTCATAAATTTGTTAATGTTGCACGTGAAGACTTTGTATAGCCGCACCAAAGAGGAATATACACATAATTCCAAATCTTCAATAATAATTTTATAGAAAATAATTGTCCTCTTCAGCCCAAAAAGCTGTAAGGGCCCCACCTTCCATTTGTCCTGTCACGTCAACTGCCTAATCCTCCTGCAAACAAATATATTGCAATATATACATTGAGTATATTATATTAGCTAAAACTATTTGGATATATATAATGTATATATTATTGTGAGCGTGCAGCAGATTTAGTGCTTAAATTCCCTAGGGAATGAGTTGATGTCGACCCACCGACTCTGTGTATTAAATTGAGAAAATTATAATTTAATATATAATAAATAAATAAAAAGAAATAATGTAACTAAATAATTTAATTAATGCACTCTTACCAATTAGTGTAAAAGTAAATTATAAGATTTTTAATTAAAAAAATATGTTTTAAGTAAATATCTATATATAACCGTAGGTATTGGTAAGATAAAGTTTTAGTAGGGACATGCTAGTACTGTTACAAGTACAAGATAATATTATATCAAACTCTTAAAAAGTTGAGGGCTTTTACTCTTTTAGGCTCTTGGTTCAAAAATTAGCTTGAAATTATGTTTGTGAATAGGCACTCCTTAAAGCGTATGTTTTTAGTATTTCATTATGTTAGGAGAATATATTATTTTAGTATATATATGTTTAGTTTAAGAGTAAAAAAATATGTTTTTGAAAGAGATGTTATAAATTAGAAAGGGTAAAGTATGTACGGATTAATTTTTTAATATATTTATTTCAAAATAAAGTAAATTAATATATAAATATATATTTAAAAGGTTAAGTCAATTTTCAAATCCATCTATTTCAGATGTATGAATAGAATGTGTACATATATATGCATATATATATGTGTGTCTATATGTATGCATATATGTATATGTATGTCTATGTATATACATATATACATATATATACACACACATATGTATATATGTATATACGTGTGTGTTTGTATATATGTATATATATGTATAGGTATGTAAAATATACATATACACACAAAAAACACACATGTGTGCACACACACACACATTTCTATTAATATACTACAAAGTGAATGTCTCTTTTGATTTATATTGTGATTTGTTAAATGTTTTTTTTTTTTATTGAACAAAGCAAAAGAATTACAAGAAAATAGCTACCAGAAGTAGCAAAAACTCAGACTAGCCAAAATGCAAGTCAAACAAAACAAGACCAAACTTACAAACTTAGAGTGACGTTAGCAGAAGTTGTACAAAGCATCAACCATAAGATACAATCACACATAAACAATTTACAAAAGTTGTATAATATTTTTACAATGCTCAATCTTATTGTCCAATTGAAACTTCACAATCTGCTATTTGATTTGTTGTAACCTTTGTTTAGCTAGCTCATTCTTCTTACATATAACTCGAAACTATGAGAAAAGAACAACCACCTAAAGATATATGTCAGAGTAAAGCCGTAAAATCCCAACAACCTAATAATAGTTACTAGAAAACATTGTTGCACACCTATTTTTCCATATATTTTTCAAAACAACATGTCGAATAGAATCAACAATCACATCTTTTTGCATGCCAAAACCAAAAATAACCTCTTTCCAAGTCAAATCATGATTAAAAATAGCTGAGAAATCTCTAAACACTGAAAACCAAAGCCTTTTAACATAAATACAGTCCCAAAAAATGTGCTTCAAACTTTCCACACCCTTACAAAAAGGACAGTCCATTGGTTGAACCATAATGCACTTCAATCTATCCCTCACAGGTAGCTTGCAGTGCAATATCTTCCAAACCAACCCCTGAGCATCAAAATCAGCTTTGGAACACCATATCTAAGCACTTAATTTAAACCAAAATTTAATGCTAAATCTACATTTCCACTTTTGGTTCAAATGAGTAGCAATCTTGTAACTATTAGCATACGACTATTTATAAAGGTCAATCTTATATTAAAATTAAGGCATCTAATTAAAATTAGAATTGATTATGTACTAAGTGGGTCCCTTGTCTTTAGTCTTTTGATTTGGATTCAAATTCATAAATATCACTTATGTATTAAAAGGGGTATGCATCATTAATCTAATCACTATTCATGGAGGGGAACTTGAGGTGACTAAACATGTATATGAGTATCAATCTAATGGTCTATAATTAGAATTAGATATGCTAATATTTAAAGTGGTTTAAGGTTTATTTGGATATGACTACCTAATATGAACATACATACACAAACTTGATTGTGATTTTTATTTACACATTCACCTTATGTTTTAAAATTTATAATATTTAGCAAAAGATAATACTCCACCCTAAAAAATAGAGCGATAAATTAGAATAATGCTAGTGATGTTGTTGGTTGAGGGTCAAATGAATAAATATTGAATAGATGCATAGAGCACACAAATGAAAGACAAATAAAGAAGAAAATAAATTAAACTATAGGAAAATGCTAATATTTATTTGGATAATGCTAGTGATGTTATTAGCATATGACTATTTATAAAGGTCAATCTTATATTAAAATTAAGGCATCTAATTAAAATTAGAATTGATTATGTACTAAGTGGGTCCCTTGTCTTTAGTCTTTTGATTTGGATTCAAATTCATAAATATCACTTATGTATTAAAAGGGGTGTGCATCATTAATCTAATAACTATTCATGGAGGGGAACTTGAGGTGACTAAACATGTATATGAGTATCAATCTAATGGTCTATAATTAGAATTAGATATGCTAATAATTAAAGTGGTTTAAGGTTTATTTGGATATGACTACCTAATATGAACATAAATACACAAAATTGATTGTGATTTTTATTTACACATTCACCTTATGTTTTAAACAAGTTCTAATATTTAGCAAAAGATAATACTCTACCCTTGAAAATAGAGTGATAAATTAGAATAATGCTAGTGATGTTGTTGGTTGAGGGTCAAATGAATAAATATTGAATAGATGCATAGAGCACACAAATGAAAGACAAATAAAGAAGAAAATAAATTAAACTATAGGAAAATTAATAAAATGAATAAAAGGGTTATCAATATGTGAAACCTAATCCTATGCTATCCAATCCAAGAGATGTGCAAAGAATTCATCAGTATAATCGATACACAAAAAAAGACTATCCAAAACCCAACTTTGTCAGCTTGCTAAGCCACCCAACCATTTAAACGAATAATTTCCCTAGGCTATATAACACATGGCACTTGATGCCACTTGTGCTACAACATGAAAATTGAAGTGGTTACAAAAGTAAATTTGTGATCATGTGGTAGCTTGACCAATAGGGTTCCTTCTAGAATAAAGAATAATCTAGCCATTTCTCAATAAATTTGAATTGGTATTCTTTTAATTCCATAATTAGCATTCTATTAAAAAATTGAATCATATTGTTTCAAAAAATAATTATCATTCTACCAAAAAATCTAATCATATTGTTTCAAAAAAATAATTCTAATAGAATGACCAATTCTTTGACATTTGACATTGGCTAGTCATATAGAATCTTTATATAAGGAACATATTGTGCCATATAATCAATGGAAGACCCTTAGCATAAAAGAGATCATGTGCTCAACAAAGATGATTGGGGATGCATGTCATTAGACAACATAACATGTGAGACAATGATTTAGTCAATACAACATGACATGTATGGAGCTAAACCAATATGTGAAAAATTACAACACAAAGCACATACAAGTTAACCATGCACATGATAACTAAACATATATTTTTAGGTGATACGGAGTTCCATTGACCTAAGAATGCTCTTGCATCAAATATACTCTACATATTTTGTAAACTCTCACATTTTAAAATTTAAATATTGTTTTTTTATTGAAAGTGATTTATTGTAAAATTAATGATAGAAATTAGAGATAATATAGTCAAGCAAAAGAAAAAAAATTATAATTGACAAAAATCACATAAGTAAAAGGCACAAACAAAGCCTTGACCCTACAACAGAGAAGAATCTAAACCAAATGACAAGACAAGACATGAACAACACTATGCATAGATCATCTAAAGCATAAAGGATAGATAAAGTTTTCTAAATACCGCCCAATTCAATGGTCAAAGGTGAATTTTGACCAACAAAAATAAGACAACTATCTACCACTTTTTGGTGAGGATGAGTTGTAAAATTGTTATTGCCTATTTGATCATTGAAGAGTGTGATATTTAAGTAGAGTGGGAACAAACTATGTTGAGACAAAGAAAATAATTGTACAACTAGAAATATACAGTAATCGTCAAACTGAATAACTAGTTGTAACTCACATCAAAAGATCAAACTCCATACTCAAGCTTGTTAAACCAACTACTAGTTGAAACACAACAAAGAAAAAAATAAAAAAAATGTAAAATTAATAATCTAAATCTAAAACAAAGAATGTGTTTTACCCTCTAAACAAGACAATTATCTGATACCTTATAAAAGATTCTTAAATTAATGAGAGAGCCATTATTATATACATCTAAATGGGCTCTAGGAAAATTCACCGGTGGCAATTCATCGCATATAGAATTCACCTTCAACAATTCATCATTGTGGTGTATTCACCATGTATACATTTTTCAATATTTAAGTGGCCAAGAGCACCTGAAAAAGAAAAAATACAAAGATTTTGTTGAATGCATATAGAAAAGGTATATGCGGTGAATACCATGGCAATAAATTTTTGGTGGTGAATTGTATACGCAATGAATATGTTGTGCGATGATGAATTGCTGACGATGAATTGTTGAAGGTTAATTGCATTGGTGGTGAATTGCTAATGACAAATTTGTGTGAAGCCATCTAAATGCTATCAAGTTCAAATCTCCACTTCTTCATATATATTTTAGGGAATAGGGAAGGTAGAGCACATCAACTATTTCCTGTTTAAGGGAAGGTGGAACACATATAAAAAAGGTATACGTGGTGAATATACTGGACATTGATGAATTGGTGGAGGTGAATTGTATACGTGATGAATATATCACGATGATGAATTTCTGACAATGAATTGTTGGAGGTTAATTGCTGGTGGTGAATTTACATGAAGCCATCTAAATGCTATCAAGTTCAAGTCCCCACTTCTTTATATATATTTTAGAGAAGATAGAGCACATCAACTATTTGCTATTTAGGGGAAGGTGGAGCACATTATCCAGTTACTATTTTGGGGGCAGGTAGAGCACATAAACAATTATCACTTTCGGTTTGATGGGATTAGGAAGTAATTCGACAATAAAGTTTGATAGCAAAGCATAGGGTATGTGCCAGCATTGATTTGGATGTGATAAAAGAAAACATTTTGATAATAAAACGAAAGTAAGTAGGCTTGTCTCTTAATCAGACGTCTTTGTAGAAAGCTCTGTCCATTATTTGCAGCAACATCATACGTCAATGGCACGTCAAATATTACTAAATTCAGAGATGAAAAGTAGAAAGGAATTATGACGTAAAAGTGACGTGATGGATAATGTAGGATTGTGGTAGGGACCTTGGGAAGAAAAGATATCATCAGCATTGACCCTTGAGACTATTATAATTATCACTACCTTGGACGTTGAAAGGCGAGTGGACAGACAACATATTTTTCAGCAGGCGTGCAGAAGTTTTAAAGCTTTCTGAATGTCAATGCCTTTTAATTTTCAACCCTGGAAAAGTTTAAACACCCAAAGAAAGTCCTGGAATGCATGAAAAGCTCAATTATAAAGACATTAATGGGTCAATGTTAGATTGTAAAATAATCACAAAGCGTGAAGAAGAGGAAATGGGAAAGAACTCAGAAACTTTTGAGATCTACATGTGCTTGCAAACACTTAGAAAATGATACAAATTCTTGTCTTATTGCACAAATTTCTTTTTCAATGCAGACATGATTTCTCTTCATGGCATGCTTCCAGTCACCAATCCACACAAGGTCTCTCAGTAATATGCCATTTTATTGACCTTTTTCTCTTTGGAATTTGATAGCAAAAGGTTAGGTGTGTTTTGAATAAGTTGTGCATATGTAATCCCTCGTGCAAAATAGAAATGATTATAAGATATAGTATGGTTGACATTCAAGGGTGAGCTGATCATCAATGGGTTGACCTCTCTTTGGTTGGTTCACTTTGCCTAAAACTTTTATCAGTCAATGTAATAATGTTGTTCAACTTGGAGTTTTTAAGATAAATAACCAAGTTTGACCCTTAAAGTTAAGGGTATGACAGGCTGACAGCGTCATATACCTGCTGTTTTTCTAATTGCCATGGAAATGAAAAATGGCCCATTGGCCAAAAATATGGCACAAATCCTAAAATGGGATCCAACAAGGAGAGCATATGAGGGTATCGGATGCCCTTTGGATTATAATATTAAAGTCAATGTTTAGACTTTTGTTAGTTCAATCAAATTTGTAGTTTTGCAAAGAAAATATGTTATTGTATTGTAATACAAAGTGTATACAATATTGCAATGTTAGCAGGCTACAAAAGCACTACTTGGCATCTCAACATCATGCAATTTGATCTTGAGCAAAGTGTATAGATTGGATGTTGCAGATATCTACTCCATCTAATGATTATGTTATTTTACTACCTTGTTGCTTTAGTTTACTTTTATAAATGTAAATACATCTTAAAAAATAATAAACTATTGTGTAGATTGTTGATTTTTTTTATAAATATCTAATGAAATCATCATTGTTTGGAGAGTTGTCTTGGTTGTTATCTAAATAACGAAATAGTAGGTGAAGATAAAAAATTAAACAATGTAATTTGAACAATACAAAAATGTTTGTATCTAACTTGAATAAAGTAGAGATAAAATATCTTCAAAAGTTATGATAGTGATAGAGTATTTATATTTGTAAGTATGTAGTAGTGTTTGTATCAATGTTTTAGACACGCTTCATAATCCAATATTAAAATTAGAATTATTATTTTTTCAACTCTAGGCAAATCATTCCATGTTGAAGGCAACCCATACTAGACTATATGCATAGTTTGTTCTTACCATCTTGTTGATGGGCGTTTTGACATACTGATAGGTTAGAACTAAAATCATTCCCTTACTAGGAAGTTGTCTTGGTTGATATCCAAATAATAGAATAGTAGGAAAATATAAAAAATTAAACAAAGTAATTTGAACATTACCAAAATATTTGTATCCAACTTTGGATAAGATAAAGATATACTATTTCAAAAGTTATGATAATGATGGAGAGAATTTATATTTGTATCTATGTAGTAGTGTTTGTATCAATGTTTTAGACACACTTCATAATTCAATATTAAAATTAGATTTTTTATTTTTTTCCAACTCTACGCAAATCATCCCATGTTGAAGGCAACCGTTACTAGACCATATGCATAGTCTTCTCTTACCATCTTGTTGATGGGTGTTTTGACACACTGATAGGTTGGAACTAAAATAACTCCCTTACTAGGAAGCTATCTTGGTTGATATCCAAATAACAGAATAGTAAGGAAAGATATAAAAATAAATAAAGTAATTTGAAAATATAACTTTGAATAAGATAGAGATATAATATATTCAAAAGTTATGATAGTGATAGAGAGTATTTATATTTGTAACTATGTAGTAGTGTTTGTATCAATTTCTTAGACACACTTCATAATCCAATATTAAAATTAGAAAATATTTTTCAACTCTAGGAAAATCATTCCATGTTGAAGGCAACCCATACTAGACCATATGCATAGTTTTTTCTTACCATCTTGTTGATGGGTGTTTTGACACACTGATAGGTTAGAACTAAAATCATTCTCTTACTAGGAAGTTGTCTTGGTTGATATCCAAATAATGGATTAGTAAGGAACGATAAAAAAATTAAACAAATTAATTTGAACCTTACAAAAATATTTGTATCTAACTTTGAATAAGATAGAGATATAATATCTTCAAAATTTATGATAGTGATAGAGAGTATTTGTATTTGTAACTATGTAGTATTGTTTGTATCAATGTTTTAGACGCACTTCATAATTCAATATTAAAATTAGAATTATTATTTTTTCAACTCTTGGCAAATCATTCCATGTTGAAGGCAACCCACAAAAGACCATATGCATAGTTTGTTCTTACAGTCTTGTTGATGGGTGTTTTGACACACTAATAGGTTGGAACTAAAATTATTCTCTTACTTGGAAGGTATTGACCTCGAGAGATATCTATGTGTTAGTAGGTTGAAAGATGCTCAAATAACTTAGTAGGTGAGTAGTTTGGTTATCCCATTAAAGAGGCTCCAATGGAATATGAATGATGTGCCTACAAGGTTACCAATTTCTCAATCATGAAAGATATTTTCATTACTCCAAAAATATGTGTAATTATATAAAATCTCAATTAAAAGTTAAACACAACATAGTAGTTGTAAGATTCCCATTCTATTATTATTATTATTATTATTTTTAAATCACATGTCTTTGTTAATTCCGTAGAAAAACCAACTCAAACATATTTAGAACATTGAATACTTCACAATTTGATGTTTTAAGAGTGAATATTCAAACTTCAACCTTATGTGCCAAAATAATTAATTCATCACTTGGATCCATATAAAATTTTAACTAAAAATATTTAATCATAACTAACCACTTGATCAAAAAAATTGAAAAGAAGAATAAGAGAGAAAAGAATGACAAAAAAGTATGAGCCTATCCATCTTATGCTTCAAACATCATATGGCAAGTAGAAAAAATTGATATGAAATATTTATTTTTATTGACCCAAAGAATGATAGTGACATCACAATAAGTTGCAATCATCTAAAGAGAGAAATTAACGAGAATAATAGACAACAACCACCCTATTCTAGGCATAGGTTGAAGACAAATCTCCCATGACCTACGTTGCAAGACATATGCTTTATGTTGTAACTATACAAAGGTGTTCAAGTTGACAATGCAAACTATTTCATCATTAGATTTAATCCTCTATTCATATTCATCATATTCTCATTAAATTGAATACCAATTATGAGATTAAAAAACTCAACAAAAAGATATCCCACAACAAAAGGGAAAAATAACTAAAATTGTATTGTATTGAGAAAAAGTTTGGTTTCCAACATTTATAAATATCACATCTTTACATAGATATAGCTTCCATGGGTAGGGAATATGAAAATTTATCCTTCACAAAACTATATACAATACAATTATAAAAATAATGTGAAAATTCAAATGATGTGTACTTTTCAAGTTATAATTTTTCATTATATCCAAGTTAAAATTTGACATCCAAATACATGCTACTCATTCTTTTGCAAGTATTATTCATTTTATTTTCCCTTATTTTTGAGCTCTTGGTCCTTTTACAAGTGTAATTTAAATTTATTATATAACCCTAACCAAGTTTAGGTTCAAACCATCACAATACACAAATATGGTATTCGTGTTGATAAAAGTATCAAATAATTTTTATGTTATTTTTGATGATCAATTACCTTTTCAAAATATTCACATGATATCCTCATTTTCATTAGTCTATTAAAATATTATCCATTAAATTTGGAGTCCTTCAAAGATTCACCCTTTTCTACTTCCTCAATTTATTTTTTTAACACATCCACTTAATCTATATCATTATTTTCATCATAGGATTGAGACATGAGATATCTTCAATGAATTTCTACATATATCATTAATTATATTATGAGCTAGGGAATATGTTTAATTAAATTTTCCCCTACCACATTTCAATATTTTTATTTATATGTATATGCTTCTTTCCATTTCTTATAGGTGAGATTCCCTATCATCAAAATACCTTCTAAAACTAAGGTTTTGGAAGTCTACCTTTGTAAATTTTATGACTTCAGAGTATTTCTCCCTTGAAATTTTTTACTATGCACATAAGTTTTCTTTGATTTTTTTCATAGAATTAGTTTCACTTAAGATTTTATGAAATAGATTAAAAATATTTTCAATAATATTGGATCCAAATGAAAGTAATTTATCATTCCATGTCATCATGGATCTATGATTTCCCTTAGTTATTGTGAACCCGGAATCCTTTGTCACCTGCACATAACACATCAAACACGCAATGATGTTAGATCAAATGCAGGAGAGACCCAAGGTTCCCCATGAAATTAGATTGTAACATTAAAACAAGAAAACAAGTAAAGCACAATATAAATGGAAGTAAGAAAATCCTATTCTAATGAACAACTATCAATCCCATGGGGGAATTGGTGCTGATTGGTATGTCGAAATCAGCCCTTTCCCAATTCCTGTTGTAAGCTTGATGATTGTTGATGGTGAAATTAGCTGCTTGAATGGAGTGAACAAGATTGGCTCTCAATTCAAGAGAGTAACCTTGCATGAAATGTGTGGAATGAAGATGAATTTGAGTATAGTAAGTTTACTCAAAATTGTGGATGGATAATGAGGAGAGAAGCCTTAAATTTATAGATTTCCAAACAGGAAAAAAGAGTGAAATAGAGCAATGTGGGATCATTCAACATCCAATGGCCAAGTGCCACTTGTCAAGATGTGAATGGCTGAGGAATGAGCACATTTTGGTCAATGTGCATGATAAATGCAATTAGGTTGAATTTCAAATTGGAGAAATGACATGTGAGAGGGAAAAGGAATGAAAAAAATGCCACTTGGCTCAATGCACAAGGACATGTAAGAGGAGTGAATGTCTTGTTGGATGTACAAGTCCACTTAGAATTTTTGAATTCAAATGAGGGAATATTCCCTTTTAATGCTATGTGAGGGAAAATAGAGAATTAAATAAATCAAAGTAATTGATTTATTGTGCAAGTTGCATTCTCTAGAGGATTTTAATGAAATGGATTAACTTAATCAAGGTTTTGATTAATTTAATGAAGGATTAGATGATTTGACAGTTTTGACTTAAATAGATGAATTAATTTAAATCAGAATTGAGAAGAAATGATTAACTAAATAAATGATTTTGATTTATTTAACCAAAGAGGAATATGTTAGATTAAATCAAATAAGGTTTAATTTATTTAATTTAATAAGAGGACTTTAGAGAATTTAATCAAATAAAATGATTTATTTAACTAAACAAAAACATAAGCTTAATTAAATTAAATTGATTAATTTAATCAATGGAGGAGAAACACTTAATCAAATGAATAATGATTCATTAAATTAAGAGACATAATATGATGAAATGTTGAGAGTATGATTTAGGAAGAAATGTTGTTAATAATCAAGGTCAAGTGTGTCGAACCGAACTTGTTTATTTTCCATGTCTATAGTTATAGCTATAGAAAATGATGGAATAGGTACAACCTAGACAAGGAATCAATTGGACCAACTAGGCATTGACTATAAGAAGACAAGCATGTGACCTTACTTCATCTCTCTTTTATTCCCTTATTCTTGTCTATTATTTGTATCATGTTGTTTAGGGATGGATTGGTGGTTTCTTAAATATATTAGATCATATCTTCTTTCTCAAGGATACCTCCATTACCTAAGAATCAAATATGTGTGTGTCATCCTTTAATTTTTCATGTAGTCGTGTCATAATATTTGCATGCCTTACTAATTGAGAATCTAGATTGTAATAAAATATTTCACATTGGTTTTGATTCTCTTAGAGGAGGAGGTCTAATATCATAGAAGAAATATGTTATAATTCTCTTATTATGGGATTAATAATCATCTTCCATTTTTACAATATTTGATCAAATCACACTAGAGTATCTTGAGAAAAAAATTCATCTTTTGTTGTGACATTAGTTATAGTTTCATCTTCTTGAAAGCCTTTCCTAGGAGGTTATTTTTTTTATTTTGGGGAATTTTGAGATGGTGGAGTGGATAACCTATTATGGGCAAGGGTTTTAAATCTATGAGGAGTAACTGATACTTGAAGAGGGGGTATATTTTGGGGATAAATTCAAGGAGAATCCTAATGTGGAGGTATATTTGGAGGAGGATATAGATAAGAGGAGTATTGATACAAGGTGGAGATATTTGTTTGAGAAGTATGCTTGGAGAGACCTTAGGAGACTAAAGTGGATGTTTATACTGAACAAGTGACTTATTAGTATAAGAGGGAGAAGGAATGTTGATTGGATTTGGGGCTACTTGAGAAGAGAGAAGAAGGCTCTATATATAGAAGGATCACTAGGATATTGAATTAATTTTATGTCACTAAAAAATGTTACGTTAACTAATCAACACTCTTTTCTATTGCAAAGGTGAAAGAGAACTCTAATTTTTTTAATTATGAATGCCTACAAGATCAAGCTAAGTCAATCAGGTAGTTTATAGTCAAGCCAAATACTAGCATGCAATCAAATAAAGGAAGTCTAATAGATTTTAGAAAAAGTGACATATCATTTGCTAAAAAATAGAAATGACTAAATAAATAACAAGAAAAAATGAGTTTATCCTCCTTTAAAGCATGCAATTTTTTCCCTCTCCTCTCTCCTCTGTCTGTGTTTGAACAGTCTACGCACATGGTGGATTCTACCCTAGGGGTACCCCATGGTCCCCCTCTATCCCCTCCTAACTCGAGTCTCACCTTGTCACATGTGGGCTCGTGTCCCTCAGAAGCCACTCCTAGAGGGTCTGCTCCTTTTATTTCGGGTTTATCAAAGTCACTCGTGATTTTGGTCTTATCTGATGAGAAAGTGCCAGTGGTAGAGATTCTTTCAGATACAATTAGTTGGAAGGATGTGTTGACCAATGGTAAACAAAGGTCAAATCCTGCACCTCTTTTTGAAGAGGAAGTCAAAGCTTTGAGAATGGATTTCTCTATTTTTGATACAGTTAGTGATAGGATTCTCTCCTCCATGGAGAACACAGTTGTGGGTCATTTTCTCTCTTTTTCGCCCCACTGTTGATATGGTCCAAAGATGGGCTACTACTAAATGGTGCCTCAAGGGAAGTGTGGAGATTTGCACAATGTTGGGTGGTCTCTTCCTTTTCAAGTTCACGGCCTCAAAAGACTTGGTTGCGGTCCTCTCTTATGGGCCTTGGGTTTATGGAAAGCATAGTTTGGCTTTATGCTGCTGGAAGCTAGGGTTTGACCCTATAGTGGATCTAAAAAAGTCAACACCGGTCTAGGTTCATCAACCTGGGTTGCCCTTAGAATACTGGGATGAATCCATCTTCAAAATCATTGGGGATTCCTTCAGATAATTCATTACTTCAATTTCCATCACCAGATCCAAATCCATGTTAGTATTTGCCCGCTTTTGTGTGAATATTGGTGTGAATAAGACTCTCCCTAACTCTGTGAAGTTGTGCTCTAAGTTTGGGGACTGGGTACAACCGATGTGCTATGAAAATATTATCATTTACTGTCAAAAGTGTGCTAAACCTGACCATCTTATCTCTAACTATAAATCTTCATTCAATCGGGATCCTAACCCAGGGGTCTCTATTGTAAGTTCTCACCCTCCTTTAAATAAGGATGTTCTTAAGGATTTTATTTCATCCAAGTTTACTTCTCTAGATTTGGTTGAACCACCTTTCTCTGGGGATCCTTTGAGTGGGGTGGTGATTCCTAGTGAAGATCTGACTTCGAGCCTTGCTATTCCATCCATGATCGTGAAGGAGGTAGGTGATTTGAATGTAGATGCTCTATCCTCTAGTTTGTATTTTGGGGGGATGAGTTAGGTGGAGGCTCCCTTTTTGAGGAGGGTTCTACTAGGACTAGTGAGGCTATGGGTTAAGAGGGTGAAATTTGGGAGGATGAGAGCACTAGAATTAGTGAAGGGACAATTGTTAGTTCAAAGGGAGTGTTATAGGAGAAAGTTGTTGAAGAGGATTTCTGGGTAACCCCAAAGAAAAGAAGGAGGAAGAAGAAGGTGGATGTGGAAGATGATTCTAAAATTGGTAGACCTAGCCTGAGATAAACTAGGTTGAGAGAGATGACAAGTGAGATAGCTATTGGTAAACAAAGGATATTGGAAGTGTCCTCTAAGAAAAGTAAAAAATGAAGGTCATGTCATGGAATGTGTGTGGGCTGAAAAGCTCCCACAATTAGCTAGCTTTGAAGAACTATGTTCTAGAACATAAGATAGATGTGTTACTCTTATAAGAAACCAATATGAAGAAAGAAAATTTTGACAATATTGCTAAGTATTTATGGTTGAGGGCCACTTCTATAGTGATGTTGAAGGGGCATCAAGTGGTCTTGCAGTGATATGGAATCTTTCCAAGCTTAATGGCTTGAAACTATTTTATTGCAAGCATAGTGTGGGAGTTTCCTTTTCCTACCCGGGCGACTCATGGTCTCTCATTAATGTTTATGCCCCCAACCAAAGAAATGCTGGTTCTTTTTGGTTGGGTTAAAAACAATAACGGTTCTCGTTGGTTGGTGGTTGGGGACTTCAACTCCCCCTTATATCCTTCAGAGAAAAGTGGTGGCCTGGTGGGTTACTCTGACAACATGACTGATCTAGCTAATTTCTTGAGTTCTATTGGTCTGATTGACATTGATTTATCTAGCCAAGCTTTTACTTGGAGCAACCAGTGCCTTGGGGAGGACTTAATTCAAGTAATATTATATAGATTCCTTTGTTCTAGTAACTGGACTAGCCTACTTTGTGCCAATCTTAGGGCCTTGCCTAGGATGGTGTCAGATCATAATCCTCTGTTGCTGATCTCAAATGACTTATCTGTTGTTGGACCATTCCCCTTCTAGTTTGAGATAATGTGGAACTCCCACCTTGACTTCAAGAACAAAATTGCTAAATAGTGGAATATTCCTGTTCATGGCTCTCCCATGTTCAGGATCTTTTTTAAAATTAAACACATCAAATGTATGGTGAAAGGATGGAACAAAAGAGTATTTGGAGATGTTTTTCAGAAGAAAAGAGTTATGGGGGAAAAATTGAAAACTATACAAAAGAAGATGGACGAGTGGGATATCAGTTTACCTAATTGCAATAAGGAAAGAGAGAGTTGAAGGGAGTCGGAACAAATTCTAAGAAAAGAGGAAATTTTCTAGAAATAGAAATCCAGGGTTCAATGGTTTAAAGAAGGTGACAAGAATACCTCTTTTTTTCACATTTCAGCCATCAAACATAAGAAAAGGAATTAGATAACTAAATTACTTAACGAGTAGGGCAAGGTGATCAATATTCCCACCCAAATTGGTCTATTGGATACTGATTACTTTCAAAGGGCTTATTTGGCTCTAGCTGAGGCTTCTAACCCGACTCCAGATAGTCTGCTGCTAGACCCTCTCCCAACCATCATCACCCAGAATGATAACCTTGGGATCCTTAGTGCTATTACTTCAAAGGAAGTGAGATTGGCTACTTTTAGTATGGGGGCTTACAAAGCACCTGGCCCAAATGGTTTTTCTCTGGCTTTCTTTCAGATCTTTTGGGAAATTATTGGTGAGGATCTCGTCTTAGCTGCTCGTGATTTTTTTAAATCTGGAAATATTCTCAAACAAATGAACCACACTTTCCTGGCCTTAATCCCCAAGATTGTTGATCTCTAGTCTATGACTGATTTTTTCCCCATAAGTCCTTGCAATACCTTTTATAAAATCCTCTCTAAAATTTTGGTGAACCGCATCAAAACTCTCCTTGACAAAATTATCAACCCCACTCAAAAAGGGTTTGTAAATGGTCATCATATCCTTGATGCAACCATAACCACCCATGAACTACTCTATTCCATGGAAAAATGCAACTATGCTAGTATGGCCCTTAAATTAGATATATCAAAAGCCTATGACAAGGTGATTTGGGACTTTATCCCTAAAGTCTTGGTAAAGTTTGGGTTTGACCAATTTGTGGTCAAACTCATAATGGAATGTGTAACAATGGTAAAATACTTTGTTCTGGTTAACAGGTCTCCCTTTGGGTTTTTCTCTCCTGTGAGAGGTATCCAACAGGGTGACCCCTTTCACCTTATTTGTTTATCATGATTCCAGATGTTTTAAGTAGGAACTTTGCTAAATTGTTGTCAGATGGGTCTATTAAGGCAATCAAGGCTACCTCTTCCTTAGATCCGATTGTGATCCAACAATTTGTGGATGATACTTTCATGTTTGGGAAAGCCTTTGTGATCAAAGCCATAAAATAGAAAAACTGTCTTAACAACTATGTTGCTTGCTCAGGCCAGTGCATTAACTATAATAAAAGTATGATTTACTTTTTCAAAAACACTCTTAACCTACAAGCTCAAGTGACAGTTGTTCTGGGTTGTATGATTGGTTCTCTTCCTTCATTTTACCTTGGTCTGCCCCTTACTGTCAAGGAAGTGACTCCAGACTTTGGGAATTCGGTCCTTGAAAGGATCCAAAGAAAACTAGCTAGGTGGAAAGGTTCCATCCTTAGCCATGCTGGAAAAATTCAGCTCTTATATGTTGCTCTTCAGGGTATTCCTATATATTTCCTGTCTATATTCAAGATCCCCAGATTTATAGTTGAGAAATTTGAGAAAATCCAAAGGAATTTCCTTTGGTCTAGGACTGAGGATAAGAAGAAATTTTCTCTAGTCAAATGGGATAAATTATTTCAACCTAAAAATTATGGTGGGATTGGGATAAGGATTGTCTCCTTTTCCAATAAAGCTTTTATGGCCAAAGTGGGATGGAACCAATTGAGGAATATGAAGGATTGGTGAAAAATGAAGAATGCTAAATATCTTCGAAACAAACCTTTAGTCAACTATCTCTCAGAGGTTCACCTTACGGGTTCTTTGGTTTGGAGGAGAATTTGTAGCCTGCAAGGTCTTCTCAAGAATGGAATGAAGTGGATATAGGTAATGGTAATAAAATTAGATTCTAGGAGGATCCCTAGTTACATGATACCCCTCTAGAAAATTTTGAATTTGGAAATCTTAAGAGGTTGTCTCAATAGTTCTTTGGTGTTCATGTTAGTGATTACCTTCTTAGCCCACTTGGTGCTAAGAAGTGGAATACTTTGGCTCTTTGATACCATTTATACCTTGAGTTGAGAATCCTTGCCAAGTCCTTGTAGGAGTTGCTCTCCCTTAGTATACTTCCCTCATCCAACTTGGGGAATGAATTCTTCTGGACTCATGATAAGCAGGGAGATCTTTCAGTCAAATCATCTTACAATCTGTTGATGGACCAGGGTGTTGTCCTTGACCTTTGGAAGAGGGTTTGGAATCAACACATGATCCTGAAAGTTAACTTCTTTTGATGGATTTCCTACCACAATAGGATTCTTACCACAAATAATTTGAGGAAAAGGGGTTTCTAGATCCCCAACATATGTTTTTTTATGCAAATGTAATGAGGAATCTGTGGACCACTTGCTGTTACACTACCTGTTTATTGTTGATGTGTAGGAGCTAGCTATAGAACGATTAGGCATTTAGTGGAATATGTGTAAGGATATTAAGTCCTTCATATTGAGTTGGACTGTACCTTTCATTCACCCCTTACCTCGTGAAATTTGGAACCAAGTTCCTCCCATTATCTATTGGTGCTTATGGAAATAGAGGAACAATAGGATTTTTAGAAATAGTGAGATGGGTCCAAAGGAGGTCATTGGCATTGGTGCTTGGCTCATTGAGTAAAAAAAATCTCTCTTCAAAGGGAAAACCCTGGATAAGAGACCAATGGAAAGGGAAATTATTATGGCCAATGCTTTGCACCAAAACCTGGATGCAATTTGCTATGACAACTCCAGATCATTGGCTAGAGGTAACACTATTTGGAAGCCACCAAATAATGGTTGGTTTAAACTTAATTTTGGTGGGGAAGCAAAAGGAAACCTAGGCAGAGATAGCATAGGAGGTGTAATTAGAGATAGCAAAGGAAATTTTATGGCTGGTTACTTTGGAGGGATTGGTATCCATTCTTCTTTGATTGCGGAAGCTTGTGTGCTGCTTAAGGGATTACAATTTTTTTATTTCAATGGGGATTGAGAACCTTTATATCGAAGGTCACTCTAAGTCTATTATTGATGATGTTAACTTTGGTAGATTACTGGGGTGGAACACTAAAGACATCCTATTAGACATAAGGTTCTTGGTGTCTAAGCTGAATTTGAAGAACACTACCCACATTTATTGTGAAGGCAATCAAGTGGCTGACAAGTGTTGGAACAGTTTGGGTAACCTACCTCTTGGAATTCAAGGTCTTATCTTGAAAGAACAAAGCCCTTACTCAATCAATGATAATAACTAATCATGTGTTTTTATGGGTTGTTTGGGGGGTCCACATGCTTGTTGTTTGGGCTATGAGGACGGGTGTCAATGTCGAGGTGTCCTACAAGTGGCATGATTTGAATACCATTTGAGAGGTCCACATGCTTGTCGTTTGGGCTATGAGGATGGGTGTAAATACTGAGGTGTCCTACAAGTGGTATAATTTCAATAGTGGGGGGGAGTCCTTTTTGAAAAAAATTGAAAAAAAGGGCATCATGCAGATTTATGGCAAGTACTTTGTGATCAAGGCTAGGCAGGGTTGTAACTTACGTTATCTCCTTCTAGGGATTACACTTTGCCATCAAATTTTCATGAAGTCTTTTGAATTTGATATTGATGTGACTAATCATTATGAGGAAAATTTCCTCTTTTGCTCTATCCTTTCCACTAATTTGTCTTCTATTCTAAAGGTTGAGTTCATTGATGTTTCTAAATTTTCCCCCATGGCCATCCTGCCTAGGTTTTTGTGTAATAACAATACGGTTGATAAACCTCCCTTTCCCATCGTGTCCTACTTACCTAGTCACAAGTGTTTGAAGATTCTCATTTATGATTCTACTAAGATTGTGTTTAGAGATTTACCTCCTCACGCATGTGTCCTATACATTGGTTTGATTACCCATGGCCACTCTATTTGGCTTAAAATCCTAAGTGTGTGGGTGACCTTTCTCTTAAACATTTTATCTAACCTTTTACTCTCACAAGACTTCTAGTTTTTTTGTGTGTAGAAAGGCATTATGGGTGGTGATAGAGTGCGAACTGAGCTCGACAACTATAGAAAATTCTATAAAGATCCACTTGTGTGGCATATATGTGTTGATGATGGTTTGGCTCCTCTGATGGAGAGTTTGGTGGGTCACGACCCTAATTTATTTGTGTAGTTTTCTAACTCTTGGAAAGAACGAAGAGTGACTTTGGGTGGTATTTCCTTTGAAGGGAATGAGGAAGTGATAACATAGGTGATGGGGATGCTGAGTACTGGTAAGAAGTACTTGAAGCATACAAAGACTCAAGACAATGATAGTATGAATTCTTTCTTTGTGAGAAATGAGATGTTGGTCCGTAACCAGTCAAGATTTGAGAGGGAGGCCCTTCTGTAGCCATGGGACCAAGTTTTCCTGGTCATTATGAAGTACGCGACTCTTGAACGTAGATACAAAACTTACTACTTCTACCATTTCCCTCTTTTAAATCACCTTAGGCATAAATTTTTGTTAAGGTTTCCTTTCTTCCTTCTTAAGGATTTAGAGAGCTCTGTTGAAAAATGCATTGAAGTCGCTGGCCTTAACCTTGATGATACCCCTCCATTGCTACTACACCAAGGTCTCATTATGAGACTCTACCACTTCCATCTTGTGTTATGCCCTCCCAAACCTATATCTATTTTTTGTGTGGAGGAAATTGAACTGCTTGTTGTGACTAACATTTCAGGAAAACCCATCTGGTTGTTGCTGATACCCACAAGCCTAAACCTACTACAAAGAAGCTTAAGGTAAATGCAGGAAATGCCCAAACTAGTTTTGCAGCTAGTCTTTGTGAACTCAAGTTAGCCTCTACCAAGATCACTAGCAAACCCACCCAAAAGAAGAAAGGTAAGGATGAGATGAAATGTTTGATGGAGGCTCCGAACAGGGACAACAAAGATAAAAATATGGTGGGTAGGGATTCTAAGGGGGACACGATGGTTGTGGATATGGTGGTAACTGGTGGTGAAACCATTATCAAAAGGTCAGGAAAACTTGCTAAGCATAACAAGAAAGAGCAGGTTGACTTGGACTCGGAGGAGGAGCGGTTTGACAACAAGGATTATAGGGATGAGGAGTCTGGGGCTAAGGAGGAGGAGTATGCTATAGGGCCCCACACCATTCTTGATACTAGAAAAGTGTAGAAGGACAACTTGACTTCCCAGTCTTCATACCCGTTGGGTGTGGAGCATGTTGATACTATGAAGACTTCGGATCATGGGGAGGAGTTATGTGTGCTATAGGAAAGAATGGATAAGATGGACAAGAAATTTTGTGGCTTAACTCGCTTCACTATCAAGCTTGTCCACTGTGTTACTAGTACCCTGTCTATGGTTATAAAGGATGAAATGGACGAGAAGAATGTTGATGATGGCCAGGAATAGGTTGGGGATGATGTTGTTAATCTCCTATCAAAGAAATGGGAAAATGCCAGTTAGTCTATGTTGTGTCTATTTTTTGTCAGTTTGTTGTTGGACTATGATGTATGTTTTTTGGTCTTGAACTTTTTGGCCCTTGTGGCTCTCTGTGTTAAAGGTACAACACCCTATAAATTTTGCTTACCGTATCAAAAACAAGAAAAAATGAAAAATGAAAGAAAATGAAATATGAAATCTAATTGAATTATGAAGAATTTAATATATTATAAAGACCACTTATTTTAAAGTTTAAAGATAAATAACCAAATTTAAAATATGATCAACATATAAAGAAAATTCTCTATTATAAATTTCAATCTCTTTTTCAAGTTGAAGAATGAAATAATTAAACCTACATTATGATCACCACAATTTACTAACAAGGATATTCTTAACTAAGAAATAAGAAACCATTTCAATTATTGACTTACCTTATGATATCACTTTGATAAAGAAACATTTATTATCTAAATATTATTTAACTTGAGTGAGAATAGTTTTGTATAAATAATCAAAATAAAATAATGATACATATTTCACACATCAAGTATATTTTGGAGACTAACACATACTTTGCATTGATTTAATTGAGAAAATAATTTTAACAAATATGTCTTTCATTACAAAATAATTTTATATTATGAAAAATGATCTAAAAATTTGTATTTATTGTGTTTACAAGAATATTTAAAGCCTTACACATACCATCAAAATTTATAAATGAAATATTCAATAGTAGAGATTCAAAATAAGCCTAAGATATGCAAGAATATCTACAACCATTAGAAATACTAATTTTAAAATATTATTCAAAAATTAGAATGATAAAATTAAAACTAGAGACACTTAAAATCTACAAAACAACACCCAATAATCAAGATATGAGTGATCACAAGAAGATCATACTAACGAGATTAACATCTAAGAATTCATATTGTACATAGTTTTCTTTATGAAATTTTTATAAATTGAGTCTACAAAATTATATTTTCCCCCTTGTTTCTATACCATAAAGTCTCTTAAATGGTATTTATTTTAAATATAAATTAGTTGTAAATGACCACAACTAAAATCATAGATAATTGACTTTCTATAATTATTTTGTCAACTTTATTTTAGTCTTTGAGATTAAAAAATATTAATAATAAATGATGTAAAAGGAGCACTTAATGCCACATTTAGTCTAGGTGAGGGGACCACAATATTTACTTAAGTAAAAATTATTATTATCTACATTTATACTAGCATAATAATCCAAATAGTGAAATTTTTAAAAAATGACACCTATACATACTGTAGACATCTAAATTCAACCATTCTCATGTGGTCAAATTTGTCCCCTATTTCTTCTATTTCACATCTATAGCCAAATTAATTAAATAATTTCACCATTATTTAATTAATATTCATCCTATCCTCAATATCCCCTAGAGTGTTTAATTATTTAATTAAATGCTTTACGTTATCCCTTTTCCTCTCAAGATTGAATTAATATTCTAATTTATTCAATCTTGTCATTGACCCAACATGAATTAAAATTAATTTTTAATTCATCCCCTTTTTCTCTCACTAGTCACATCCACCATAATGTCTTCCTAATTTCGATTAATTCACTTAATCTATGATTAAGGTGTGCACATTCCTAATGAGTATTAGTGTCACATCCTCCATAATTTTCCACTTGCCTTAATCCCCTCATTATCTGACGAAGTCCAAGGTAGGAGGGTCTAGTGAGGGACTATCCAACCTCACAGCTTAAACAACCAACACTCGGATCTTATAGATATGCAAGAGAAGCTAACATATAATCAACACAAAGATAAGAGGTATGCAAGAACACATGACACAATCTATATCCCGGGAAAACCCTCAAAGGGAAAAACCCATCCTTTAAAGTTCACTCCTCATTATATTATGATCTCAAAACACATTATATATGCCACTCGAGCTTTACAAATTCTATGCAACAACCCAAGAATTACAAAGAAATTCCTACAATAACATTCTCCATCAAAGATCTCTTCTAATTCTCAAATTCTCTAATCTGTGATCTCTTCGAATCAAAACAGTTCATCACCTTGCTTCATAACTTTACACTATCAATCCCAAACCTCTTTTGATGAATTCTGCCTTCGAAAGATTAGAATATTATTTTCACATTGAGCTTCTTGCATCACACACACTCTCTCACACACCAAAAATGGTATGAAAAATTGGTCATATATATCCACATCTAAGGATAACATCAACTATATGTTGGCCCAACAAAATATGCAATGTGTACAAATTGTTGGCCCAAATCAATAAACAATTATCAATGTGAATCAACCAATGTCGGCCAAAACATAGTGAGGACCCAAAACAACATGTATTGAACATGAAACAACTTAAACAACTAGCCTTGAAGATCCACAATATGCTACAATCACCCTGTCGGCCATGAATAGGAAAAACACGAACTCTCAAAAGAAAATCACCAATCACGAGCACAACAAACAATGAGAACCAACAACATAGATAGATCACGATCTAGAAACATCGACAAATCACCACTGAATCATCCACAACAACTCAGACTACTAGAATCACATCATCTTCTTTCAGGAACACCAACTAAAGCAACCAAACAACTATCAGAACACCGACACTCATAACTCGATCAACTCTCCATGCGAACCTTTGAAACTTCTGGTGGATAAAGTAGATATACTTATTAACAAAACCTTTAATCCACAACTCCCCATTCTCAATATACTAAGCTATCTATCATACTTAACTTCACTGCATCACTCACACTCTGCAACTAAATGTTCTTTGTCCCAACTAATTGAATCTTCCAGATGCCCCTGCATCATTATCATTTGCACAACCCTAATCAATGGTTAATTAACCTTAATCTAATATAAATTCCAATTGTGGCATGTGTACCTAAGCCAACCCTCATTAACTCCTTGCCTTTTTGGATAAGTTATCTCCTCTTCCATAGTAATTCTTAATTCCTATTTATTTCCCCCATAAGCCTACATGAAATTTTTAGTTCCATTTTATCTACCCAAGATCTCCCATGGAATTTTTAATTCCTATTTATAATTCCCATGTGCCTCCTAATGGAATTTTAAATTCCATTTATCTACCCTAGGCTATCTCCAATTCCCATGGATATTTTGAGAGGCATTTTAAATTCCTCTCTTGTCACATCCTCCCCATGATTTGGGGAGGATAAGACAAGTCACCCCTTTTTCCTTTCCCAAGGTACTTAAAAGTACCTCCACCTCACTACCACCTAAGCTCCACCTCACCTCTCCCCATCTCCCTAGGATGACACATATCATCCTCACATGAGTTGAGATGTCTCAAGGCATCTCAACCATTGATTCAAACCTATAACTTTAATCTTGAATTTTCATTCTTTTTCACTCTAAATGACTAAGGAAAACATAGCCATTTTTCTCATTCATACACATTCAACACTTGCACTTTCGAGCTCAAGCACACAACACACTCACTTTACATCCATTTTTCCATAGATATTTTGCATCTAGATCCACCTAGAATCCATAGTTGCACTCATTTTAGGACCAAAATTATGCATTGCTAAGCTGTTATGCTATTGAAATTGATCTAGGAGTACACAAATCAACCAAATTCAAGGGAAAACAAAGAAAACAAGCTCAAACAAGGTAAAATTGGTGTTTATTTACATTTTTAAGTTTGAGTTTCATCTATAGCCCTATCTGAGTGTTGGCTTTTATTTTTGTCTTTTTGCACAATTTATTGCATTTTAAATAGGATAGAAACACTACACACATTTTTGGCATGCTTGATGGGACCCACGTCATGGGTCCTTTGATATTTTTCTTTTTGTTTGATATTTTGCATGTTCAGATTTCAGGTTATAGAGGTGAATTCATACACTACATAGGTGTATCCGTACTCCATAGAAGCATATTCATGAGTGTAGAAGGGCATTTATGCTTGAGAATCTATTAGCACACAAACCAACAGATCAAAAACCTCTACAGAGGCATATATGCCCACATATAGAGGTGTATACATGGGTATGTGCAGGATCATGATGGGCCAAAAAGTGGCGATATGTAAGTGATATGATGGCCCATGTGGCTAATGACTTTTTTTTTACCCAAAATTGATGAAATGAAAAGGGTTTTTAAAGGAGATTCTCAACTTTCCACCAATATAAATTATGCTTTACTTTGAATTTAATAAATAATTATTCATTTTCTATTTGAATTACGACTAAAGTCTTGATTGATGGGTTGACTGAAAAATATCTATAGATTTCAAATGGTATCACATTTTTTGAATCTGAAATATGTGTGACATTTTATGCTTCAAATACTATAGGATAAAAAAAAATTGAATTTCATGAAGTTTTGACCAAGTTAAGGTGGTTAGACATACGAGTTTTTAAATTTTTTAAAAGTTGTAATAAAAAATTCATAATTAATTATTTACTTGGAAAAAAATTATAAAAAAATATGCATCACATCGAGATATGATTCCTCTACTTATATCTAAAATATTATCATTTTATTGTGGTTAGGGTGGTTAGATAGACACCTACTTCTTATTTTTTCCCTAAAATTTAAGTACTACTGCATTGAAATCTCGATATTTTACAAAATAGATTTAAAAAAAAAAAAAAACCTAGCAGTTTAGAAACTACATTCAATCTACTATAGATTCTATTCTTACATAATTTTGAAATAATATAGATAACTTATTTAGATTTTTATGTCAAGTTGCCTAACTTTGATTTTTTGAATTTTCATCGCCACTTAAGGGCCTATTTTTTCCATGATGATCCTGCACATACCCACATGTTGATTCTCATCTACCAACTCCATAAAGGTGTATCTACCTTTGAATATAAGACCAAAGCTTCCACAGGGGTGAATCTATGAAGACATAGAGGTGAACATGTGAGAGCCAAAACTAAGACCTCCAAAAAGGTGAATCCACCTATTTTAGAGACAAATCTATGGGCTACAAGGATGATTTAGTAAGCACCCGACCTGACCTTTCCGCATAGGCAAACACACAAGGTATAGAGGCAAATTCACTAGAGAAATACAAAGGCTTATTCACAACTTACAAGGGAAAATCCATGAAGGTTACAAAGGCATATTCACTCTATTGAAGGGTGATTCTGAGGTATACTTTTTGTGTGCAAATTTGTTCTAGAATTTCTAGTTTATATTTTATTTAACACTAATCATCTCACTCATTTGTTGGTTCTTGTGTTTAGTACATAACCTTTTATAGCTTCACATTAGTCTAAGGCTGGAAGAAAAACTACTAACTTATATTCACAGGATGATCGTATAGTCATCATCCCTCATAGTTACAATTTGTTAATAGTTGTATGCACTATCTCATCCATACATTTATTATCCTTCATAGGTGTTTATGCTATATCAACAAGTGTATGCACTGGCCCTACTCGTACATTCATCCCCTTTGGCATTTCCACTCTGTTGATAAGTGAATATGTTGTGTGTTTGTATATACAATTGATTGAAATAGGCATCTTGAATTTGTGCTTAGGTGATTCCACTATCCTTGTCCATACATTTCCTAGGCCATTCCCACATAGGTAAATTTGTTACCTCGATAGGTTTCTACACTACGCACATGGGTTTTTTCGCTCATAGGAATCTACACTACCTATAGAGGCATATGTGCTTTGTGTTCAAGGGTGAATCCACTTCCCATAGAAAAACTAGAGACTAAACCATCCTAGCCAATGAAACTCCACATCATTCTAAGTCCATTCCTATAATCAAAACATTTTTCTTATTCACCAATCTTCCATAATCCTCATTTTTCATACATTCAAATTTTCCAAAATTCATCAAGTCATCTGTTTGATCACATAAGGACATCCTAGAACATCGTTAATCATCATATCTATCATCAAAAATCCAATCTTAGCCACCTAGACATTGATTTGAGAATGTTTATATCCAAATTTGATCAATCAATCAATCCTTTTCATCATCATTCACACTTAATTTGGGACATAGTACATCCTAAGTTAGTCATTATCATCATCCATATCTATTTGCTTTGATTAAGAGGTAAGTTTGTGCTGAAATCATCCTTCATTCTTGAGAATATTGCCTATCTCAAGTACAATCACATCCCAATCTGATCATCATCATAATCATCTAGTTTACTTGAGAAAATAAGGCTACCTTAAGTGAAAATCAACCCAATCTTCATCCAACCAAGCTCTCAAATCCAACTAGATTTATTATATCAATTGATGTCCATGTAATCCAATCACATCCTATCAAACATCCAATCATTGATTCAATCTAATCTATCATATAATCTATCATCCAATCAATTAATAAATTATCTAATAAATATTTTAATCAATCATCCAATCATGATCATCTAGTCTTGTCCTTTGGTCTTACATCACCCTCATCATCTGATTGTCCACACTTTCATATTTTTGTCACCTGATTGCAAGCTAAAATGCTAATGGAACAACAACATCAACCACAGGTTCACAAATTTCCTTATCCTCCCAATCTACCTACTAATGGAAGGTCCTTGTAGTCCAATACACCTAGTCAACTCCTTGAGTCAAGCCTTCCTCCATCTTCTCTTGAGGAGGGGATGGTGTTAGAGCTTGAGTTCTCTATGGAAGAGTATCTTAGCATTCCTATCAATGCACAAATAACTAAGCATATTATTAGTGAGTAGTCAAATCAAAGCCTTGATTCATTGCTTATGCAGGGCACCAAACCGCCACTTGGATTTGACATGACACAATATGTTGGTATGTCTAGGTCTTCTACATTTGAAGACCCTCAGATCTCTTAAGTTCCTCAATCTCCACCAGTTTCCCAAGCCCCTCAAGCTCTTCCTTAGGACACCTAGTATCAAGTTGCGTTCATAAATGATGCCTGTGTCAGGATTCCACCTTCTCCCCTTCAAATTTGAGTTATGGGAATTGGACTTGATACTAATAATCCTCAGGGACATATGACAATGCCATCCACCTAATCCATCTCACAAAATCCTTCGAATCCACCATCAAGGAATTCTATGGTTAATGTATCCAATCCCTTAGCTTTCACTCCCCCTCATTCCAACACAACCAATTTACAACACATCCCACACATCCATCCCATCATCATAATAGGTTCCACCACTAGTTAATCCAAGACATTTCGTCCCCCCACCATTTATTCCACCACCACAATCCTATCAACCACAACCAAATCATCAACTATAACCACAATCCACTCAAAAAATCCAACAACAAAAACCATCTTATCAACCACAAAAACTGCCATCCCAACCTCTAGTTCCATCTCAACCTCAACAAAAATATCCATCACAATAGCAAGGCAATCCATCATCCCAACATCAACCTCAAGCACCACATACCTATGCCAATTCATCAATCACCACAACACCCTTCCATAAATATTTCAAAATCTCAAAGTTTGAAAAGTATAAGGGAAGGGAAGATTCATGAGACAAATTATAGTAATTCTATATGCATTTTCAGGAGATTTTGTTTAATGATAACTATATCCTCTATATATTTCATCATAGCTTAGGGAGAGACAATAATTAGAGTAGTTTTTGTACATCCCTTGTGGATCAATTTATACCTTTTCTAATTTATCAAAAACATTCATGTCGTAGTTCTCCTATTACTTGAAGAAGGATGTGGATGGCATGGATCTAATGAAAAACAAAAAAAATGTTGGTGAGATATTTTCTATTTATCTGCAAAGGTGGCGAGCCCAAGCAAGTTGTCTTAAATGTAGCCTTACTGAAAAGGAATTGGTCAATATCTTTGTTGAGAGTTTGCATCCTGAGATGGCTTATAATTTGCATATTCATTGCACATCCAATTTTGCAAAAAGTCATTGAAAAGAGAGTAACTATCAAAAAATCCCTTATTGGCAAGGGGCTTGTCAAGATCTATAAAGACAATAAAGATAAATAGTTTAATGATAAATCCTACTACTAGAATAAAAAAACCACATTTAATGATCTAATGTCCTAACACTAAACATGTCTTGGTAGCCAGTAACTCTCAATGACAACAAAAAAATCCCAATCAATCAATATCTAATGTTATATCAATGCCTCAAGGGGCACCTCATCGTCTCACTCAATCTAATCAACGTAGTCGATTGAAAGACAAATGTACCTTCACTCCTTTAGGAGAATCCTTAGATACAATTTTTAGAAGGTTTATTCAAGTGAATGTGATTGTGTATCTAGTTACCCGTCCCTTTAATGAGTCTTAATTGAAGACGAACTTGTATGGTGACAATGAGTATTGTGATTACCATAAGATTAAGGGTCATTATACAAACAAGTGTATGAAGCTCAAGAACTATATCCAACATCTCATCGATTAAGGAGATTTTTTTATTGAGGGAAACTAATCTACCTCATCTAATGCTCAGCTAAAAATATTCCAAAATGATTTCCCTCAACACAACCAAGGCCCTAGCTCATCCAATATGAACACTAGATCCAATAACAATAGCCCAAAAAAATACACCAACAATATAAATTATAACAAGGTTCCTTTTAAATGTTTTGGGTTAAAGCTATTGACATTACTTGTTACTTGATTAATAGATCTCCCACATCATCTCTTGTTGATAAGACACCTATAGAGGCATGGTTAGGTCACAAGCCTTCATTAAGACATCTTAAAGTTTTTGGTTGTGAGACATATACACATGTGCCAAAGGAGAAGAAAACGAAGTTGGAGAATAAGGCTATTAAATGTATCTTCATCAGATACAGTTATGGTGTGAGGATACAAGCTTTGGGATCCTATTACATAGAAGGTAATATATAGTAGAAGTGTTATTCTTAGAGAAACTAAGCCTTATTATGTTACATTTTAGCCAAAAAAAAGTAAACAAGAAGATGTGATTCAATTTATTTTTACACCTAAGAAAGTTGAATTGAGGCCCATGGATAGACAAGAAGTTGATGAGAGATCATCTAGCTCTGAACCTTTAGAAGAGGATGAATAACCTCCAACTTAGATTGTTTATAGGCCTACAAGGCATAGAAAACCACTTGAAAGGTATTCACTTGATGATTGGAGATGTATTTTTGCTTTGAATACTAACACAAATGAACTAGATCGGTAGAAAAGGCATTAGGTATGAATGATGCAAAATTCTGGAAGATTTCTATGGATGAAGAAATGATAGCTTTGAAAAAGAATGATGCATGGGATCTTGTATCATTGCCCGAAGGAAGAAAACTTGTTGGTTGCAAATGGGTGTTTAGAAAAATGTTGGTTCATATGGAAGTATTGAGAAGTAGAAAGCAAGGTTGGTTATGAAAGGTTACTCTCAAGTTGAGGGTGTTGATTATGGTGAGATATTTTCTCTTGTTGCAAAATAGGATTCATTAGATTTTTTCTTTCTATTTCTGCTGCTTATGATTTAGAGGTTGAGAAAATGGATGTGAAAATGACTTTCCTTCATGGGGACTTGGAGGAGGATATTTATATGACAACTAGAGCTCTACATGGTGAAAGGTAAAATTAAATTGGTTTGAAAATTGAAGAAATCTTTGTATGGCCTAAAAAAGAGTCTTAAGATGTGGTACCAAAAATTTAATACATATGTATTGAGTTTGGGACTTGAGCATTCTAAATCAGATCATTGTGTTTATTATAAAAGTGATGGTGATCAATTCCTATTTATTGCATTATATGTTGATGCTATGTTATTTATTTTGTAAAGGGAAAGGTATGATTTCAAAACCAAAATCTCAACTTGCTGCTAAATTTGAAATGAAAGATCTTGCTATAGCTAAACACATTCTTGGGATGAAAATTAAAGAGCTAGAGTCAATAGAAAGCTATGGCTTGGCCAAAGTAAGTATGTCAATTAAATTTTATAGAGGTCTGATATGAAAGATTTTAATGGTTGTAAGCCTCTTAGCATAATTAGTATGATCCGAATGAGTTTCCTTGCCAATTCGTATTTAGTTCTATTTTATATTGGTTGCCAGAATCCTCCTTGTCTTGTCGCTGCCATATCTTCATGCTAATTTATCAATCTTTGAATGTGATATCCTGTTGAGGTAGCCGCCACTATAATCTTTCTCCAATAACCTTCTTATACGAGTCTTTAGTTGTTTTGTTCCTATCAAAACTTTGCTCGTATGAATGCGTGGTCGGTTGTTCTCTGTATACTGTGCATACTTCATTCATTTTTACTTTATTTTGGTTGCATGCATCGGTTTCTTTGTTGTGAAACTTTATCCCGTCTATGCGAAATGATGTGAGGTATCCTTTTATTCGCTGTGAAAATAGACCTATTCTTCAACTGCTGAATATTGTGTTTTATCTTACCTTTAATTATTTGGTTATCATGCTTGCTTGTAGCTAGCATGTGTATCTAGCATTAGCATTACTTTTGGTAACCTTTGCGCTTTTATAGAAGATGATTATATATCATGAATGTAACTACTTTAAATGTCTTGGGTTGTGGGTTATTATTCGATGATCTTGTTCTGAGATCTGTTTGCATGCAGTCTGCATGATTACACGTATATAGGAGTAGGGTACGATGTAAGTTGAGTGACCCAGATCCATTGCCTATAAGAAGATAACTGTCACTTAGAACCGAGTTTGAAGTCTTGGTTGGTATCCGACCAACGCGGGTTTAAGTTTCTTTATTTTGGCATTTTAGTTAATTTTGACACATTGGATTCGTGGATCTATTTTAGAGCTTCTTTTGGTAAATTAGAACTAGTTATCTAATAAAGGAAAACAAAGTAGGGATTACATGAAGTTCTAGGCTTTTTAGTTATAAAGTGTAATATGCTTAAAAGGAGGTTATGACTACTAAGAGTCATAGATCTAACTTTATATATATATGTTTACAGATTTAGAATTGATGAAATTTGATTTTAATAATTATAATGAATATTTGTGGTATTAAGTAATTGAGTTTTTATAAGTTCAATGTTTTCATTATCATATTATCTTGTGGCATCAAATTTATTTCCCTTTTTGTCATAGGGTTTTTGATGAATGATTTGAGGAATGGTAAGTTATTTGAAATTTAAATACGTTAAATATGAAGTGGTTTTCTAATCAAAATGCAAAGGCAATAATATTTGAAAGTTGAGTTGTTTTTTGTACAATGCATGTATTTATTGTTATTTTGTCCTATGAACGTAAATGATACAAGTTAAAAATGTTTGGTTAGAAATATTAAATGGTAATTGTTGTAATATATATTCTAAAGCCATATATTTCTTCTTTTGTCATGTGTTGGAAAATAGTGTATAATTTACTGTCATCCAGAGGCTTTGATGTTAGTGTTGTTTTGAAATCTTGAATTGGGATTTATGATTGCTCTCATATTGACTTAAATGTAATGTCATGGGTCATGTAAGTTTGGAGTTGTTCATATATTTGAATTTTACTTTTGGACTTTTAGAATAATCTGGGATGATGTTGTGTTTATTCGTGGAAATCTTATGATGCATGGATAGTGGTTTATCGCGTTATTTATGTCTTGGTATATACTCGACTATCTTGAGTCTACACGCAAAGAAGTATTATCTTGCATACTAGTTGGCTTTATTGTCTTCTCAAATTAAGATTTGTACTTATGTGGTATGGCTTTCGTTAGGGGCCAAACCAGAAAAGGTTGCTTGGGTAACCTAGCGGAGGTTGGTAGGAAAGAGAAAACTTTAATTATTGTACTGGAATTTTGTCGTTTGTTTGGTATTGTGATTTCATGTGAGTCGATCATGTAAGTGTAATGTACTTTATGAAGTCAGTTTGACTTGAGGACTTGTTCTATCTCCTATCATGGGGGGTGGGATTTCGAGCTCTACACGGTTGGGAGGAATGCGCCACATTCTCCATTGGGTCCCCTTTAGGTGTGTTTTTCGTGACGGGCTTTCTTGGAAGGATCCAAAATGCACAGTGGTTGCGGTGCATAGTTCTTTGGACGAGTTCGTGGGCATGGTCGTCTTCTTTTTTGCATCTAATTATTTATTGTATTGCACTCGTGATGTATATGAGATGCTTTATATTGATACTTGTATTACTCTGAGATTTGTCACAATCTCAATTAATGTATGTAACTCTTCTTGTATATGTATATCTAGACACGAGTTTATTTATGTATGGTTATTATGGCATTACGATGTTATTACTTAGTAGCGTAGTTGTGGAACCTTAAAATGTTTATAGCTGTTGTTGTCACATGTATCTATTTTTAAGAAGAAAAAAAAAAAATTTATTCGGTTGTTTTATGTGAATGACATAAAAATTTCTGGGTTCCACGGCGGGGTGTTACAGTTCTTGTTTTAGCTGGAAAAAATTTATCTATTTCATATTGTCCAACATCCCCATCAGAGATGAAAGACATGAGCAGAGTTTCATTCCAAAGAGAACTTAGAAATTTGATGTATGCTATGGTTTGTACTAGACCAGACATTTCCCAAGTAGTGAGAGTTGTTTCTAGATATATGTATAATCCTGGTAGAGTTCATTGGGATGCAATTAAAAGAGTCTTTAGATATTTGCATGGTACCTCAAATTATTCCTTGTGTTATCATAGTAATACGACTAAAGATGAAATGTCCCATGATATTCATGGTTATGTGGATTCAGAATAGGAAGGTGATATTGATAGCAAATGATCCACCAGTGCTTATGTGTTTAATTTATTTGGTGTTACAATTAGCTAGATGAGTAAGTGATAGGATGTGGTTTCTTTGTCCACTACTAAAGCTAAGTATATGGAAGCTACTCATTCTTGTAAAGAAGCTATTTGGTTTAAGAGATTATGTTCAAATATTGGAATAAACAAGGTGTAGTGATAATTTATTATGATAGTGAGAGTGACATGTCTAGCTAAGAACCTGACATTTCATGCCAAGACCAAGCACATTGATTTACAATATCATTTTGTTATAGATATGATCGAAGATGGCAAGGTGAATCTAGTTAAGGTAGAGACTTTGATGAATGTTGTTGATACTTTAACTAAGCACGTGAGCACAAAGAAGTTCATATGGTGTTCAAATACTATGGGCCTCTTGACCCCTAGCAATTAAGATATGATTTTTATACACCCTCTCGTTGCTCTTGCAAGGTGTTTTACAAGTGGGAGATTCGTTAGGAAAATGTGTCTCAATCTTGCAATTACATAAGGTATTGTTGATCTATAAGGTACTATTGATACATTAGTGATGGGGGCATGGGGGTAGTTCCCCCCACGAGGGGTTTGACGGGATCATCCCGTCAGTGAGGGGTCTGAGGGCTGCACGCCTTGGTGGGAGCTTAGGGGAAATGCCTCTGAAAGGAAAATTTTATTTATATTTTTTTATTATAAATATAGACCATTCATCATTAGGTCTTAGATCTGACGATCAATATTTTATTAGCTTGAATTTCCCTAGAAGGAAACCCTATTTTATTAGGGTTTTGTATTACAACTATGTATTATGATATATTCTGAGAGTTTGATAGCAGTCGTGTTGCCTCTAAATCTCTGGTTGGTGATACTCCTATGAGAAGCTTTCTTTGCAAGTATATTGTATTTTTTGTGAATTCTAAATAATATATTGGGAAACTTTTAGAGTGTGGGGTTTTTCTTCCGAAAGAGTTTTCCCCACATAAATCATTGTTTTGTGGTATGCATGATATTTATGTTTAATTTTTTGTAACTATTAAAGATCTATAAATTTTTGTATTATCCTCCTCTCAAGATTAGTGTAGGAAGTTGTTCTACTGCCTTAGCTTCCTTGCAAAATTCTATAATTATTTAGAATATTCATAATAGAGATATTGTTGTAGTTGGGGAGGGTGATCATCAATATCGAGTGTACATATTCTCATATTTTTCTCCTATTGTTCCTTCAATGGATGTACACATTTAGAAATCTAGTGTGGACACTTTTAAGGAGTTATAGTAATGTCATTTGAATCTTCGAATTTTCTCAGTGGATGAGGTTATAGAGACATGTATTGACATTTCATCTCCATCTATTATTCCTTCTCATGAGACTCATATTTATACATCCAACATCTTACAAATTGAACTACTTGGGATAAGTACTTGACATAAATTGCAAGTTTTTTTTTAAGTCCTATCTTGTATACTTGGAGGAAATCATTGAAGAGATTCATCTCCTCTTTGATGCTAGATTTTAGAGAGTTGCATTATCTTCTTTAGATTTTGTGAGGGAACCTTTAGAACCTCTTAATCCTTCTTTATATTATCATTTTTCATAGATTGGAATTGGTATAGAGATCCTTGATTAGCATTTGGAAGAGAAAATTTGTCTTTGGATAATTCTCTACATCCATTTAAATAAGGTTCTAGATTTCCATATTCATTAGTGTGGCTTGGAACACGTGACTTGATTATAATAGATTTTGAAATTGACATGGTTACACTTGAGTAGTGTTTCAAGACATCCCATGTCTTGATATTTATTCCCTCATGTTCCTTATAAGAATGGGAATATATCTTGCATAGATTCTTGGTTTTTATTATTCTTAAGGGGGGGAATATTGTTCAATGGGATTGGATCATCTTCAACATTCATTTTTAAGTATCTACCATCATTGCAAGAGAATATACATTGAGAAGGGGGATTAATAGTCTATTTTTCTACTCTCTTATTGGGGAAATTTTTCCTCACATGGGATTTTATTCTTCTCATTATTCTTTGAGAGCATTTTGTATTTTTCTCTTTTAGGGAAGAGTTTTGTACCACTATATTTTTCCTTTTTTCTATTTGTGAGAGATTATTTTATACATGGATACTTATCATGGGCTAGTAGCTAGGACCTATATTTACATATTTTGACCTTGTAAATTATCCCTAAGTTATAATTAAGGGGGGGTGTTGGTGTAAAATAGGGTATTTTACCTAGTTGGTTCATCACCTAAGTCCTATTCACACTAATTACTTAAGCTCACTTAGGGTGTAGTAATTACTCTCTCTATTTAAAGCACCCAAATACTATGCTAGGAAATTTTAATAATATAGATGTAGTGTAGGAAAATGCATACCCTTAAATTTTCACACTTGTTTGGGTTCACCTTGCTTTATTTATCCCAATTTATGTCTTAATTGGTCCTATTTTGCATCCACAAGCCCAATGAATGATATCATTTTATGGCTAATCTCGACAAACATCAAAGGATAAATGATAATTTAATGATTCTAGCTGTGTGTCCCTAATTTTTGGGTTGGGACTATGATGCCACCTAGGGAATCTTTGTCCCCCAAAGGTCTTGGGACCCTCTTTTCAAAAGAATCTTAAAAGGGCCAATTTTTGGAGTCTGTGCCCCAAGTTTTTAGCCTTGGGACTAAGAAGCCACCTAGGGTGTCTTAGTCCCCCTTGGCTTATTTTCAGGATTCAATTTCAAATCTTGGCAGGATTTGGCCTCCTTTAATTAATGAATTCATATGTCAGCTTGCTATGGTGTAATTTCAAGATATGAAGCATGAATAGGTATAAATACAAGGTTCATTCACTCATTTTCATACCTAAGCAACTCAAGTATTCATTCCTAAGGCAAGTTTATAACATCAAGAGCAATTCATCAAGAATTTGGAGCCATCGTCAAGATTCAAGCATCATATCAAGGGTATTGTTGCATTATATTTGTTGTTGTGCTAACAATTGTGATGTAGGGTTTATAATTCAAGGAAGTATTTCATGCAAGATCTACATCATTCAAGAAGGAGTCAAGAACCACATCCATTGCAACCATTTCAAGAATATTTGCAACACCTTGTTACAAGGGTTTGGTGATTTGTAACATTGCATGTTGTTCTTTCATCATTTCCCTCCCTTTCATTTCATTTCAAGGTTTAATTACCAACAAGGGGTTTGACCAAGGAAAACCCCATTTACTAAAAATCAACAAGTTTTTCCTCTCTTGCATGTTTGTGATTGGAGATTTAGGTTGAAGACTTGAAGATCATTTGAAGTGCACAGTTGCATTGAAAAGTTGTTATCTTCATGGGAACTCACCTACAGGCCATATCCAAAAGATTCAGGACCTCAAATCTGAGAAGAAGGAAGTGTAGACATTGGACCTCTAGACCACATTCAAAGATTTTAGAAATTTAGAATAGGACTAAGTCACCACCTAGGGCGTCTTAGTCCTCCCGAGGATATTTTGTAGAGATTATTTCAAATCCGATTTTGACATCCGAAGATTCTGCATTTCCCCTAAAAAATAATAGTGGGACTAAGACAACAGTAAGGGCATCTTAGTCCTCCATAACACTTTTTGACAATTTTTTTGCATTTCTAGAATCCTCATTACATTTTCAAAACTTCCAAGTACACATACCCTAACTTGTTGTTGCATATTTTCATCATTTGCATCATTCATTTAGCTTGAATTACTAGGTTTTGTGTGTTGAATTCTTATTTGTCTTTTCCGAGCTTTTGCTTGGTGGTGAAGCACTCAAAGCTTAAAAGAACCCTTCCTAGGTCTTCCTTGTTGAGAATTGACTCACCCTTGAGGTTGATAGTTAATCCAATCAGGATTCCTAGGAAATTATTGAATGACCTAAGGAGAATAAGTGAGCACCCAGGCACACCCTATTTTCTTCACAGTTAATTTTGGTGAACCCAACCTCTTTGAGCATTTATTTTCTGATTTGGAGTCCATTAAAGTCCTAGATCTAGGTTGCATTCATTCTTGCATTACATCTTGTATTAGTGAAATTGCATCTAGGGTTTCTCATATTTGCATTAGTGAAAGTGCATATAGGTTGCATTTTTTCTTTCTTGCATCATATTATCTCATTGAAAAAATGAAAAGTGCATTGTTAATTATCCTAATCGTATTTAGAAACATTATTATTGCATTTGGAATTAACCAGAGACATTCCAAACTCTCCAAATGTTGTAGATTTGGGCGAAGGACATGGAGACAATGATATTGATCTCAACATCTGCAAAGTGGATGTTCCAGCGTACATTAGTTTTGTGGAGGTGGGTGAAGGAAATGGAGACAATGGTATCGATCTCAACATCTGTAGAATGGACACTTCAGATAACATTGGTTCAATGGAGGAATGACCAACAAATTCAAATTTCCTTTGCATCATTTTTATATATTGTTGTATTACTTGTTTTTTTGGGTTTACATGCTTCTTGAGATTTTTGGTTTTATGTTTCAGGAATAATCTTGATTATTTCAGAGACTATCATGGTATTGGGCTAATTTTGTAAAAATCTTGCAAATATCACATACAGTTGGAGGAAATTGTGAACTCCATGTTTTACATCTATCAATGTCAGTACTATAATTCTGGCTTATATGTAATCCTTCATATTTTGAATATTAATATATATCTATAGGAAATAGCCTTTTAACTAAAAAAACATTATTATTGCATTCAAAATTGAAAAAATTACATTCAATCTTGCATCTAATTTCTTGTCATTAGTCACTTTTTCTTGCATTCATTTACATAGATTTATGTTTCCAAACATCAGGTTCCTGGGTAGGTAACTTGGGAACACTGTAAACACTCTAGATCTTTGCTTTCTTTCTGAAAAAAGCCCTTACTGTGACTAAAATTCCCTTATTGGCATCTTAGTCCCTCTGTGGGTTTCTGGCTCAGAAAACTCTCTGTGTTGTTTTCTTTCAATTTCACTTTATGGAACTTTAAACTTCCTTCAGTAGGACCAAGACACCCTTGTTGACATCTTAGTCCCTATTGAGTTTAAAGCTATAGTTTTTAGGATTCAAATGTGTTTTTTTGTGCTTCCTAAGCCTCCTGGTAACATATACTATAAGTCTGGAAAGTTTTGAGGACATCTGTTATATGAATCTATGTCAAAGACATCAATTTAGGGCTCTCATTTTTGAAATAATTTCAACTACAAGCATTATCAGATCTAAAATTGCTCACATTTCTCAAAATTTGCATAATATGGATAAAAGTACTTTTCAATTTGCATATAGAATGTTACATTCATAAAACTTTGCATAAGTTTGATAAAAGTGCTTTTAATTTTTGGATATACATTGTTGGAATTCTTAAAGTTTTGCATTCATTGGATAAACATGTTTTGCATCTTTGGATATGCATTGTTTACATTCTTAAAGCATTGCATAAGATGGTTAGAAGTGCTTTTCATTTTTGTTCAAACAATGTTAGTACCATACCTTTCTAGGCATGCTAAGAAAGCATTCATATCACATCCCTATGAGAGTGTTATAGTGAAAGAGAATACAACCTTGGACATTCCTAATGATCATATTCATTATTCTCCTAATATCTCTCCTATTGGAGAAGAAGATATTTTGGTGATAAAAGAACCAATCAATGAGAGTTTTGAGAATCCTAATTGTTTCTCTCCTTCTACCTCTCTTATTAGGAAAGACCTTGATGGAACAACCATAGGTAATCATGATGAACACGTAACTATTCAAATTTCAACTAGTCTATAGTCATCTCCCAAGATCTTCACCTCTTGTGATAATGTTCTAGAGGATGAAAGTGTAAGTGAAGATATGTTGGTGTTGAATGATCAAAAATTTAAGATATATGACAACCCTCTTTGTGATTCTTCCCCTACCTATCCTATTTTGGAAGACATTAGAGAAAAAGGAATGCAACCATAAATAATCATGAAAATCATACTTGTGCTTCTCCTAGTATCTCTCCTAGTTTTGAGGAAGATGCCTTGGTGGTAGAAAATACATCCAATAAAATTCATGAGGGAAAAATTCTTGAACAAGATAATGAAATCATTGATAAGCAAGACAATTCAACCATTGATAACTACCTTATGTGCAAAGAATTCATCTTAGAAGAACCAATCCTTAAATTCCAAGAACATTTGGTTTTTAGTTCTCCTAAAAACTATCCTACTAGGGAAGACATAACAGTGGAAGAAAATGAGAATGTTAACAATAGTAATTCCTTAGATGAAGATGATGAAGTAACATTAGACTCCTCTTCACTAAGAGATCATGAAAATAAGGATAAGTCTTCTAAGGTTATGCATATTAGGTTCGAATCCGCTTCGTAGTGGGCAAGGTATGGGTCATTAAATAGTGTGCCAATTTCTACTCCATTGACCCGGGGTATAGGAATGGACTTTTCCACAAACATTTAATCCACCACTTGTAGCGGAGTTGGTTGGGGCTTGGGGTTTTCATTCCTCAAGATCACAAGTTTGACTCCATTTTGTAGTGGGCAAGATATGGGTCAGTAAATAGTGTGCCAATTTCTGCTCCGCTGATCCGGGGTATAGGAATGGACTTTGCCACAAAATTTTTAAAGCCACCACTTGTAGCAAAGTTGGTTGGGGCTTGGGGTTTGCATTCCTTGAGGTCACAGGTTTGACTTTGCTTTGTAGTGGGCAAGGTATGGGTCAATAAATAGTGTGCCAATTTCTGCTCCATTGACCCAGGGTATAGGAATGGACTTTTCCACAAAAAAAGCCACCACTTGTAGTGGAGTTGGCTAGGGCTTGGGGTTTGCATTCCTTGAGGTCACAGGTTTGAATCCGCTTCATAGTGGGAAAGGTATGGGTCAGTAAATAGTGTGCCAATTTTTTCTCCACTAACCCAAGGTATAGGAATGGACTTTGCCACAAACATTTGGATGATATTAAACTTCATAAAAAAGTTGAGAGGAGAAGAAATGGTCTGCAATTTTAGCACCAACAATAATTTTTCAAAAAATTCTTCCCGTTCTATAATTTTTTGGCCCTCAAATGGGGTTCATCAGGTACACAATGGCTCTCATTGGGATGCAAATGGTGTTTGGAAATCCTATTTTTTGGTGGGTTCTTCCTCTCAGCTGTGGCGTCCATAAAAAATGATTATGTGTAAATCACAATCCCCTTTTGACATCTACGGGTCTGAATTAGGGTCGTCTGGTTTTTCTTCTCCTCTGAGAATATATTATGCTGAATTTTTTTCTGATCCTTCTCCGACTTCTTATCCTAATAATATTCATATTTTTGGATCTCCCTTCATTCCAAAATATCATTTTTGTCCTGCAACCTTTCCTAATAATATTCCTTTGAAATCCCCTACGTCCTTTCCCAATAATATTCCTTTGCGATCTCTAGTGTCCTTTCCCAACAATGTTGTTACTTCACAGAAGCCTTCAATGGTTTCGCAGTCAAGGGGTCCTAGTAAGGTTAAGGAGCAAAAGCAATTTAAAGATCAGAAGTAGAAGAAGGCTCATATTGATAAGTTGTGGGTTCCTAAGCAACGAAAACCTAATGATCATGTTATTGTTGTTCTTCATGAGGATATGTTTTTCCCTCAGATTCAGGATCTCAAGGAAGTAGCATTGGTATTTAATTTTTGGAATTTTTCCCCAGATCTAGATTTTTTGAAGAGCTGGGTTTTCTAGCATTGGGTGGGAGCCAACCAGGTGTTCTTCTTAGATAAGGGAGATGGTTTTTTTGTTGTCATTTTCTCTGATAAAGATTATAGAAATGTTGTTTTTAGGAAAAAATATTGGATTTGTGAGGGGAATGGTTTATTCTCTAAGATTTGGATGCCAGATTTTTGTCCATCCCAAGCTAGAGTAAAATTCATTCCTTTCTGGGTTCAGTTTCAAGGTTACCGTTGGAATACAGAGAGTCACATATTATTGAAATTCTGGGTAACCAATTGGGGATTTTTTTGCATCAAGATCTGTAGTTTTTTTCCAATCCTTCTCTTACTGTAAGGGTTTGAATTCTTATGGATGCCACTAAAATCCTTCCTCTTGTTATCGAATTTAAGTCAATTCATGGTTTGTGGAGCCAAAAATTGATTTATGAGGATCCTAAGCTTTATTGTTTCAAATGTCATTTTCTTCTTTATCCTTTCAAAAAATGTGTGCTTTCGAAGGATGAGCAATTGGTATCGACAGAGGTGGGGTCTATAAAATATCAGTTTGATCTTTCAGTTATTACGTGTACCTCTTTTCACATGGAGATAAATAGTTTTATTGAAACTATTTTCAAGTTATCTATCCAAGATTTGTGTTATAAGTGGTTTTAGAAATTCAATTGTTTTTCCATTAACCAAGTTGAGGCATGCTGTAATGTAAACTCTTTTTGGAGTTTAGAGGTTGATTTGCAAATATCTTCAGAAATGGTTTGCTTTGCATCAAGTAGTTCTACTTCTTGAAAATTTATTTGTTCTTCTTCTTTGGCTCCCAAATGTTTGAGAAGTGTCACCTTAAATTATCTCATTGTTATACCTGAATGGTGTAAAAATTGGCTCTCACCAATCAAGTTATTTTGGCATTCATTGTACCTTGTTGTAGCCAATTCAAGTTTGTTAATGCTCAACAATTAAATATGTGTGCTTCAATGTTAACCTTGGGCCTTCATAATAATTGTGATGAGTTACTATTTTTTTTTTATAATTAGTGTTTTGAGGAAAATGTCAGCCAACAAGTTTCTCAAAATTTGTTTATACCAAAGCCTCAAATTTCAAGTATTCCATCATAAATAAAGTTAGAAAAATTTGTTGATGAAGCCTTACTGTTAGTAGGTGATAAAATGATAGATGATATTGCATCTGAATTTTTTGGTGTGGAAGATTTTGTGGATGATGGTTGCTCAGTTTCAATTTCTCAAATCTCATTGTCTCCAAATTTTAAAAGTCTCCTGTTAAGAGGGGTAGAAAATCTTTAGCTTTCAAGTTGCAAGAGGAAATTATAGTTGGTATATAGTTGACATTAGATGTAAAATATAAAAGGCCTAGGAGAGCATGTTGCTCTCCTAAGTTCCAATGAGAATTATATCTTGGAATGTCAGAGGAATTAATGCCTCTAACAAAAGGGTCCAAGTGAAAAAGCAATTGCATTCTTGTGGGGCTAACATAGTGGTGCTTCAGGAAACTAAAAATTCAGATGCTAATTTTGAATTTATCAATAAAAGTTCGTTTAAATGGAAATCTAGTCATTCTCCGACTCAGGGTGCTTCTGGAGGTTTGATTACGCTTTGGGATGTTAAAACTATAAGCATCACCAACATTTCTTTTGGTTTGAATTGCAGTTAATGCAAGTTAAGAATTCAAAATTATCTTTCTGGTTATTGAATGTGTATGGTCCAAATAGTTCTATGGGTAAGAAATTTCTTTGGGAAACTTTGGAGCATAAATTAGAGGTGTTGGGTCAAGATAAAGTCATTCTAGTAGGGGATTTAATGCTATCAAAAGTCCTTTAGAGAAAAAAGGAGGTATTTTCCCTCTTAAGAAAGAAATGGAATTTTTCACTTCTTTCATTCAAAATAATTCTCTTGTTGATATTATCCCTCCAAATGGGTGTTTCACTTGGACAAACAGGAGGCAAAATTTCCTTCAAATTGCAGAAAGGCTAGACATGTTTCTAACTTCTTTGAGCTGGTCCTTGAGTGGTGCATTTTTTTCATCAGCAATTTTACCTTTTGTAGCATCTAATAATTTTGCAATTTCTCTTGATTTGTTGGGAAAAACTTCTAAATCAAAATTTCATTCTTCTTTCAATTTTGAATCAATGTGGTTTAGACATTCAGAGTTTCTTGGTTTATTAAGGTAATGGTGGCTTGATGCACCTTTTAGTTCTAGTTCAAGAATGTTTCAGTTAAATAAAAAGCTTGATCATGTCAAACAACATTTAAAAATTTGGAATCAACAAGTTTTTAAAAAATATATTTGAGCACAAAGATCTGATCTACAAAAGACTTGTAGGGGTCAATGAGCTTATTATTTCCAGAGGTCTGGATTCTAATATTTTTGAAGAATAGAGTAAGCTACAAAAGGAATGGAAGGAATTTCTTTTGAAAGAGGAAGTCTATTGGAGGAAAAATTCAAGAGAGTTGTGGTTAAAAGATGGGGACAAGAATACAAAGTTTTTTCATATTTCAGCGCAAGTTAAAAAGGCAAAGAATACAATTGACTCAATCCATGATAGTGTAACATGGGTTTTACTTACAAAAGAAGAAGATATTCAAAAGGAAGGTATACATTTTTTTTCTTGTCTTCTCACTAGTAGTACTCATGTTAATGAACAAATAGTTTGAGATAGAGAGGAGCTCCTACAAGATATTCCATGTTTGTTATCAAGAGAAGATAATGTCAGATTACTCTCTCCTTTTTCTTTGAATGAAGTCAAAGAGGTGGTTTTTTCAATGTCTCCTAATAAAGAACTTGGGCCGGATGGATTTAAAACTATTTTTTTGCAAAAATGCTAGCACTTTGTGGGTTATGATATTCTGAATGCTTTGGAAGAGTCAAGAAAGACGAGGGGAATGCTGAAAAAATTTAATGTTACTAATATTGCTATCATTCCCAAGATTTCAACCCCTTCCACCTTCTCTGATTTGAGACCTATTTATCTTTGTAACACCATATATAAGATCTTTACTAAGTAAATCTACCTTCATTTGCACCCTCTTATCTCTAAAATTATCTGTGAAGAGCAAGGTGGTTTTGTTCCTGGTAGAGAAAAAACTGAAGGAGAAATTGTAGCTCATGAAATCTTACACTCAATTGCGGTCAATAAATTATCTATGATTATTAAGTTGGATATGCAAAGAGCCTATGATAGGGTAGATTGGTCCTTTTTGAAGAAAGTGCTACTAAAATTTGGTTTTTTAGGAAAGTGGTGTAAATGGGTTTTGTCATGTTTATCAGGTGCTAAGTTCTCAGTGTTGATAAATGGTTCTGCAATGGGTTTTTTTGGTTCTTCTCAAGGGGTTCATCAAGGTGATCCACTTTCTCCATTTCTATTCACTATTTTAGTTGAAGCTTTAAGTAGATCTCTTCTTGAAGCTCATCATCAGGGCCATATCAAGGGAATATGTATTCCAAACATTAACATATCAATAACTCATCCTCTTTTTTCTTATGATACTTTGGTTTTTGGTAAAGGAATTATATCTGAAACCTTGTATATAAAAGAGGTTTTAGATAAATACACAAGAGCTTTGGCCCAAGAGATAAACGAGAGAAAATCAAAAGTTTATGTATTCAATACTAAGCCTTTGCTTGAAAAAAAAATAGTGGATCTGTTAGGTTTTCATCAAGCACAACTTCCTTGTAAATATTTGGGCATCCCATTTTTTGCAGGTCAGAATAAGCTAACTTATTGGCAAAAGATCATTCAAAGTATTCAAGCTATAATTTTATCATGGAAAGGGAGATGGCTCACATTGTCAAGAATAATTATCGTAGTAAAATCAGTTCTTTCTTCAATTCCAAATTATTTTATGTCTATCTTGAAATCCCCAAAGTCAATCATCTTTCAAATACAAAAGTTGATTAGAAAATTTCTTTGGTCTGAAATCTTGATAACAGTAAGAAAATTCCATTAATTTCCCTTGAAACCATGTGTTTGGAAAAAACAAAAGGTGGAGTTGGATTACATGATTTAATGGAAAGAAATAAGGCTTTAGGGGACAAAATGGTTTGGAGAATGTATTCAAAGACTTGGTTAAAGTGGTGTCGTCTCATGCAAGCCAAGTATTTAGACAATTTAAATCCATCAAGGATTTTAACTATGTCAAATCCTCCTGCAGGATCATCAATGTGGAATTTTTTATTAACATGCAGAAAGATTATTTTACCTTATCTTACTTGGGAGGTAAGTGATGGTTAGGAAGCCCATTTCTGGAAGGATTCTTGGAATGATTCTCCTAGAATAAACAGTATAGTAAATTGTGAGCATGTGGAAGATATCTTATCACAAAAGTGGGGAGTGAAGGTAAAAGACTATATTCATCATGTAGATCCTTTATCAGGAAAAGTGGGTTGGAAGGATTTTTCCATGGAGGGAGTTGGTAATGTTATCAAAATCCTAGTTCTATCAATTCTAGAAACTAGATCAGTTTTCATTTCACTTAAAATTGATAAGCTACTATGGTTTAAGGAAAAATCAAGCTCCTATATAGTCAAATAAGGTTACAAGTCAGTTGTTCAAAAATATTCCCAAGCGGTGAATCATAGAGCATATAAATTATGTTGGAATGAAAAAGTGTTGTCTAAAGCTGGTTGTTTTGCTTGGTTAGCAATAAAGCATAAAATCTTAACAAGTGATAAGCTTGCAAAACTGAGAATTGCTCAAACTTTTTAATGCATTCTCTGTGATCAAGAGTTTGAAGATGTAAACCACTTATTCCTATCATGTTCAATGGCACAGTCATGCTAGTTTTATGTTTCTTATAAGATGCAATGGAAGGCTCCATTTCCTAATTCTCTTTGGCATGTTGGCCTCAATTATACAAATCAGCTTTCTTTGCATGTATTTGGAGTATTATTCCTTCCTCTGTAGTTTGGTCTATTTGGTGGGCAAGAAATAAGATTATTTTTAGAAAAGAAAAGTTCAATCTACATGTTGTTATGTGTAACTTAGAAAATTCTATATCTAAGTCTGTAAATGTTTATGTTCGTAAATGTAAACATGTGGGATCAATCTTTATAGATTGGGATTCAAAAAATTTATCATCTTGGCCCCACATAACCTTGCCCTTCAAAGGAAGTTTACACTAGCTTCTTCAAAAAATTAATAGAAGTTAAATTAATTGGATTCCACCACCTTAAGGAGCATACAAGGTTAACTTTGATGATGCATCGAGGGGGAGTCCAAGTCTATCTGGCATAGGGGTGGTTATCAAAAATCATCAAGGTATGGTGATCAGTGCAAAATATTATAAGTTGGTAGATGGTACTAATAATTTGGTAGAGGCTCAAGCTCTTCTTCAAGGAGTAAAATTGGCTCTTAATAGTAATATTTCCAATGTTCAGCTAGAAGGGGATTCATTGGTAATAATTAATGCTTGTCGGGAGCGTAATTTGCAAAATTGGAGGTTATCATATATCATAAAGCAATTCTGGTCTATGCTTGATAAATTTGAGTCCTATCAAATTCTTCACACATACAAAGAAGGCAATGCAGTGGAAAATTTTTTGGTAAATTTTGGCTATGATCAGGTTCAGGAAGTTTATTTTCATGAGGTGGAGATCGGGAAAGTTCATCCTAAATTGGAAGAACTGATAAAAAAATAAGAAAGGTGAGATTTGTAATTAATGGTTTTGATGAAAACCCATATCAGGTATTTCAAAATCATAAAAAATAAACAAGTTACGAAATTAATGTGTTTGACATCTGCTTTTCATCTAATCAAAGAAAGGTGAATAATCATTGAAAGGAGTAGAATGTTGGAATCATGGCTTATATGGAAAGCCAGTTAGATATCATGTCAGAAATGTGTTAGCTATAATCATGTTTAAGAGCTTATCACAAGGTATTACAGTGGAGTACAATCTTTCATATTAGACAAGTTGGAGTTTTTCTTCTCCATAAAAGATGTGGCACATGTTGGGATGCAAGGAAATCTCTGACTGCAAATAATCAAATCCTTCTTTCACACAAATTTTCATAGATATGATGAATTCACAGGCCGATAATTTTTTTTTTAACTTGTTTGTGTTATGTGCAGGTTATAGGTGTAAGCATATTTTCAAGGCTTAATATGTAATAAATATCACACATGTGTACAAAGTACGAAGTACTAAATGATGAAAGAAAATGAACACATGGGCATGTTTTTGCAAAATAAATCTAGTCTAAATTCATTCTAAGCTCTAAATTGTACTCGAAATATCAATTTTCCTAAAATTAGATTGCTTAGCTAAGATTTGTAGTATGATGCAATTTAGGAAGCAATTATGAAATTGTATGTTAAGGATGTCTTATTTAATGAGATCAAATGCTATTTTAAGGTTTGTTTCCATTCTTTGTTAACATAACAAGTTTATTTCCTGTGTGAAAACAATTGTTTGCTATTGGGTTCAATTACTTGCATAGGAAACACAAGTAGAGGTGAATTTTGTTTGTCATTTTCAGCTCTAGACAGTGTAAGCAAGTGTTAATGGAGTTCTTCCCCAGGAACTATAGAGTCTTTATGCAAGTTCAAGAATGGGAATTTCCAATTGCAGAAGAATAAGGTGAAGTTGAGCTTCATTTGGTTTTCAAGGATCACCGTGAAACATTCAAGAAGCACATAAAAAGAGTTTTGGGTGTAGGTATTATAAGGCATCAAGTAAAAAGGGTAATTTATCCTTCTCAATTTTTGTCAATCTTCATTTCAAACACTATGGATTTCCTATAAGATGTTGAAATAGTTGAGAAAGTGATTAGAAAGGTTGTAAATGAAGATTTCATGCAATGGAATGATTTTAATAAAGCATGTCAATCTTATGATTTGTGGAAAGGTCATGGATATGTGGGTGGCCTATTTCCTAGGCATTTTATTCTCCACCGGTAAGCATACCAAAAGATTTTTATTGCAATAGTAAAATCTTTGTCTTTGCAAATTCAACTTTCATATTGGTAACACTTAGAAGATACTCAAGAGAATTTGAGGATGGGGTTGCAGAAAGAACAAAAGAAAAAGTACAAAAATTATGGCTCTACTAATGCATGAGCATGAACCTCCACAAAATCAAGCTAACCCAAAGAATTCCCATCTCAAATAGCTTCAAGTAAAATCAAAGTTGGGCGTCCAACAACAACAATTTGGGGTTCATCAAGATCGATAGTTTGTATCTCTTGGAGTTCAAAACCAGTATGTACACCAAGAAAAGCAGATCGTGAACATAGTTCATACCAGTGTACATGAAATTAGGAGTTCTTTGGCAATGAGAAACTAGCAAAAAGTAGAATGAGATGTCGCCTGAAGACTATGATGGGAATCCAAAATTACAAATATGGGAAAATGAAAAGTTACAAGGTAGACAAAATTTGGTGCCTTGGGAATTCTTGGGTGAGAATTCAAGTCAACAGTGGGGAGGAGTTGCTTAACTACAAAGTGGTCAGAATTCTACTACAAAATGGGTTCCAATTAATCAATGTGATATGGAAATTCCAGAATACATGGAAACTGAGTAACAAAAAAGGGATTTTTCAAGTATAATATTATTTTGATATTAAACCTAAGTGATGCAAAATGTAGTATGAAGTAGCTTGGTTTTTGTAAGTTACAGGCTTGAAAATGGCTATAGTATAGGCTACTGATCATGAAACAATATTTTTTAGATTTTGTAATTGTCATTATACATATTTCTATAAGGGTAGGAAGCATGAGATAGGACTAGTATGATCAAAATAATTATTGTATATATTTTATCTATCAATAAATATATAGGCATTATGCCTTTTGCTTAAAAAAAAACACCTTCAACAACCTTACCTATGCCTAATCCCATTTTTCCTAGTTCTCCTCGTTTTCCCTCATAAAGTGGAAAGGAGTATGATCTTGTTGAACAAATTAAGAATACTCCCACAAAGATATTCCTCTAGGACTTGATTTAGAATTCACCTAACTATCACATTATGCTTCAAAGTTCCCTACAAAAAGTTCCCATCCATGCTAATGAGCAACTACATGACATAGCAGCCATGATTCAAGGACTAAATGCTGGAATTTTTTTCCACCAAAGTGAGCTCCCTCCTTTGGAAGTGAAAAAATAATATGATTATTTCATGATCATAGCTCAATACAATACCATAGGGATAAAATGAACCCTCGTTGACAATGGCTCAACCTTAAATGTGTGTAGTGTGAACCTTTTGGATAATATTGGTGTTGATAAATCAAAAATCCTACCCTCCTCTTTATCTATTAATGGATTTGATAACGTGCAAAAAAAACCACTTGGTGTGATCACTTTTCCTATTACAGTTGGAAAGGCCACATTAGAAACACCGATCCATGTTATGCCTCACGAACTTTCATATAATCTTCTTTTAGGCAGACCATGGATTCATGTAATGAATGGGGTACCTTCCACTCTTCATTGTAAAAATGAAGTATGTCTACAAAAAAAAAGTGTACACACTTGGAGATAACCTTGAACAAAATAGTTGTTTGAACATTAAGATAAACAAAGAGAATCCTTTCAACACATTCACACCAACTGCACAAGTAGAACCCAGGCAAGAACAACAAAAAGATAGATGTCCTAAACCATTCACAATGATATCAATAGATGATGTGGGATCTGATGTAGAGTAGGGGGTAGGAATAAATTATTAGAAATCATGTTATAAGATTAAGGGTTCTTATTCCTTCAAACTTTAGAATTGCTTCAATGCCCTTATGCCTACATAAGGCTAAAACCTTCAAATTTGGTAACCAACACTCAATACTCTTACCAAACCTTTGAGAAACCTTTTAATATGTAAAAATTACCTTTAAAAACCATCCATGTCTTCCAAGCACTAAGATCTAACCAAATTCTATGGTTTCCCTACTAAGGTCACATAATTCTAGTAAAGTTCCAAAACTGGTAAAATGGTGATAACTTTCAAATAATACCTCATATCCAAAATATAAAACCTGTTTCCGATACCCATTTTGGCCTTATTAAACATATGTGGAAATGGGTATGTATTATTTTGGAAAGTGAGGGTCAAAATATGACTGTCTCATTTTTGCAACTAGCCCAATAAGGCTTGCTCACATAGGGATTTATTGGTTCTAAGACTCCCAAGGCTAAAATCACTTTAACAAAACATTGAAAATTTATAATATGGTCTGAAAAAACTCTCCAAACCAATTCCCACCTATTTTCAATGGCTTTTCATCAAACCCTAGCTTCTAGGCATCAATCTTGCCCAAAACAATGAGGTTTTCCAACTAGGGCATCACCCAAACTTCATCAAATCTTACACCCTAATCCTAAAAAACCACACAAAATATAACATATCTATCTCCATTCCACTTATTTTTACAAGTTTTCATTGGTGGAATAGAGAGTTCTTCATTTTTCTTCCTCTCAACCCTGTTGAACTAGGGATTCACACCTGCCTTGAGTAAAATGCAGATAAAAAACTCAAAAATCAATGAAATTTGATGAGACCATAACCAACAGAAAGATAATTAAACTATCCATCCATTAAAATAAACTATAAACCATAAAAAATTTGTACAGGAATGTACAATACTCTAAAACAGCAAAAAATGTGGGAAAATTGCAGAAAACAAGGGTTCTTTAATGAATTTTCAACAAAATACAACTCTCCAACCTTGGGCTCACCTTCACAAGGAAAATTTAAACATATGACATCAGTTTCCCAAATTTCCTTTGAGTTCCATGCCCAAATAACTCCTTTTCCCATAATGACCCTTCATATTCCTCATTTTTGCATTTTGACAACACTAGCAATATTTGCAAGATTTTACAATTTAACCCCCAAACCACCCAGAAACCTAATAAATGACTCAAACACATTTGAAATGGTCCAAATATGAACTTATTAGAAATAAAACACAACAAAAACTCAAAAATTACAAAATTTCCTCATGGAGTCATGAAATACACTAGGTGCCTTGTGGTGGAACCCCTAAAAATCCATGGTTCCACTGAATTTCATGATCGAATCTTGATAGATCAAGTATTTTTGTCACTAGAATTAGGGTTTTAAGGGTTCTATTTACATTTGCACCCTTGTCTGCTCCTCGAGCTTTTAATTTTGTGTTGACTGGTTGTATTTGGTTACCAGTTGCCCCATAATCATTTTACGGTCTCAAGCCTCATTGTATTGTTTTATCAACCCCAACATTAGTTTTCCCATTGTGGCTAGGAGGTCCCTTTTTAAAACAACTTTCAGTCCACATGCTTTAAAAAACACTTAAGTCAATCCTCGAGTAGTCTATCACCCATCACACATTTCATTGAATTGATCTATGTATAGCTCGTGATGAGTGATGTTACATTCCTTTCACCATTTTGGTTTCATCACCCCTCAAATGTTATTTTACCACTGCTAAGAAGAAAAACTCAATGAGAGATGTGGTTAAGCATTTAACCCATCATCGACCCTTTAACTATCATTGGTTGTTTTGTGCAGACTAAGAGTGAACTTGCGGACGTCGATGTGTGAGTTACTTCCCATCGTATGGGACTGAAGCCTCACTAGTTGAGATCAGCCAAGGGAAGGATAATGAGCAATGAGCGATGAAAGCATAGCTTGTGGCCATGATTCTTTTGTGATTAAGATCAATGGATCATGTCTCATCATTGGCTCTCTTGCTATCACTAGATGAGACCCTAGAGAAGATTTGGAAGTGGTGATGCCTGATGCAATATTTGTGAGGCTGACACGTGGTAGTCTCCCCGTCCATCGCCCAATACGTATCAAATCATGAAAAAATGCATCATGGAATAGTGAAGACATGAAAACCGTAGGATGAAGTTTTAAATCCTATAAATCAATGATCTGAATTCAAACAAGAACATGCAACTAAAAGAGTGGGAATTTTCACTCACACGAGCTTTCTTATACCATTAATGGTGAATGTACTTGGCTAAATGGATGTATAAGAGTCCGTGTTTGTTTTTATTTCAATTTTTCACATAAGAAGATCAGAAAGATAGTAGCATGACAAGGAGAAAGACAAAGGAGAATTGCGAAAGTTTTTCCTAGGTAAGTCATCATTGAACCTTGCAAAATTTAATTATTTTACAAGAATTGTCTTAGTATGTTGAAATGTTTATAATTGTCTGCTAGGGTGAAAATAAGGTTTTGAAATTGTATGAAGTGGTTTGTATCTCTGACTAGGGTAGCATAAAGAAGATAGAATTATTCCTCAATTTTAAATTGTTAACGCTTAGGTTGCCAATTCGAGACCTAGTTTGAATTCATATTTGAAAAACCATAGTTTAAGGTAGGATGATTCAATTGGGTGAATCATCATCCTCGAAGCCTGTATTCAAGAGAAGGAGACATCCATAAAATAGACATAGCTCTTTGGTTGCCCTTTCTTCCTATCAGGACCTTCAGACACTTGTGGTGTTTCTTAGGAAACTTGTTGTCTCTTTCTCTTGAATACAGGCTTCGAGGATGATGATTCAACTGGGTGAATCATCATCCTCGAAGCCTGTATTCAAGAGAAAGAGACAACAAGTTTCCCAAGAAACACCACAAGTGTCTGAAGGTCCTGATAGGAAGAAAGGGCAACCAAAGAGCTATGTTTGTTTTATGGACAAATTTCAGCTGCTAGATGCCAAGGCAAGTGGTAAGAAGGCCACAAGAAATGGAATATTGACCATGAATTTTAAGGACCTTGTAGCAGAAATTGGTGACATTGTTGTTCTAGAGCTTGGATGGGAATTATTTGTGTACTCTTTCAAAAGGAGGGACATTGTACACCATGGTCAGAATGTTTGGGGTTATGACGGGGAAATTGGTTATCCCTAATGCTACAACTCGTAGATAGGTATAACGATGTCAATACGATTATCACTAACACAGATGGTAGGAACATCCTGGAAATAAAGAGAAGAAAATTCATAGAGGTTTTAAATATGAACCCTGACACTAATGAAAATATTAGCATGGAGAAGTTGCAGAAGGACTATGTTGATCATAGGGTTGGGTACAAAAGAGGTGAGTTACCAAAGTACAGATGAGAGAAGGGTTCTACATTTTTAGTCAATGAAGTTGAGCCATTGGATTGTGAATAATTTGTTGATTACTTCAGGTATACATATTATATGCTATGTCAAGTGCTTGGAATAAAGTGTGATGAAAGGATAACATCATCCTTGTTAGTTATGATTATGGATATTCAATACAAGAACCAACACAAGTGATTTGACTATGCTCATTGTGTCGTTAAGAAATTGCATTATGACTTGATAAAGTTGAAAGAGAGGAAGACCCCATTGACATTCAGACATTATTCATTGTTGATGCATATGCTTCTATATCAGGGAAGAGAGGTTTTTGGTCAAGCCCTGCAATTGAGATAGGTGGATTAAAGAAACCATAAGTTTCCTGTACATATGTGGACTTATATATGGGATTTGCATTGCTCCACTTTAGATTACATTGGATTCTATAATGCAATAAAGCACACTATTTTGGTGCAACTAGGAGTGAGGCCAACTGAGAGAATCCCCAGGACAATGAGAGGTTTGTTGAGACCAAGAGAATGTGGAGATGACCCCAATTATGAATGCAATTAGGGAGAGTGGTATTTGTATGATAATTGCACTATCATCAGGTGTTATGGAACTACTGTGGCTCCACATTTACTACCTAGGTTTGTTTCATATAGGTTGGTATTTATGGAGATTATGTGGCAAATGGATAACAACGATGCTGAGAATTTTAGGTTGTCCAGAAAGGGTTCTATCATTGTAACAAATTTCTCTTTTTATTACTTTGTTGTCACTGCCAAGGAGGCTTTATGAGGTGTTTGGTATAATGATAAAAAATTTGAGGATGGGTACAACCCCTATTAAAAGGTTTGATCTAGAAGGGATCATTGACAAAGAAAAGATCAAACGATGAATCTCAGGGTATGGGCCTCATGTTTTCTATTTTAAAGAAGATGTGATAAGAAATTTTCCAACAATGGTTGCTATCTGAGATAGAGAAAGGGTATGGCTAAAAGTTGTTGAAGTTGAGAAAAAGAAATCTTGCAAATAATTCTTGTTATGAAAGCCCATAGAAACATATCACTGACAAGTTCAAAAGGATGGAATTGATCCTTAGCGACTTTAGTGATGGTAGTTTCCTAGAAAAGTTGAACAAGCAGAGCAGATGACTCAAAGTACCTTGCAAGAACATTTTTTGAAGATTGGTAGCCAATCAAAAGAGCATGTGGCACCAGAGGTTCAACCACAACCAATGGATATTGATGATATTCCTATTATGGAATTGCCTCCTGGAAATATTGATGAAGCACAGGATGCTGAAGTAGATATATAATGACCTTCTGCTGAGTCAGATCCTATTGAGCACAGGATAGAACAAGAACTATCTTACCCTAATATTGGAGATGTAATGTAACCATTTGTTCCAGATGATAGGTTGGTGCCTTGGAAATATGATGAGAGTTAGGATAATGATGTAATGATTCTAGCTTATGCCAAGTTTTTGGAAGATGACTCTTTTGTGATAACAAGGGAATTTAGGGAATTCATGGCTGAGCTAAAAGCTTAGGAAATAAATGATAGAATACAAAAGTCACTAGATGGAGTTGATCCTTCCCAATAGGAAGAAATAAAGAAGAAGACTGAAGATGAGATAGTTTGAGAAATCGAGCAAATCAATCCCATGGAGGCTAGAAGATTAAATAAAGATAGTGGGATGATGGTGATGTTGGGATGGAATTTTTCTTCCATAATTTATTTGGATGCAATAAAGAATGAAACTAATTATTTGGGATAAAAAGATACATTTGATGAAAGGAATTTTGGTTCGGGGTTCAACCCAAGTCTACATGCATTAGCTATTTGGTCATTAACTCTAGATTTGGGGAGATGTACTCTCAATAGAATGATGACTGGCCTTTTTGATATTTGATCATAGGGAGAGCTTTAGAGATGATAGCTCCATAGGCTGCAAGGTTAAAAATGTACTCAACTATGTTGAGTGTTGACACTATAGAAATTACTCAAGCTAGGTATTTGAAATTATTGGAGAATCATAATAATTCAGTTGAAGAATATAACAAAGTGAGGGCTACTCTGGCCAAAGAAAATCAAAAGAATCTGCCCACCTCTCCATTTGGTACTTCACAGTAGGATAAGGATGCTCAAAAATTGAATTGATACATTAAAGGAGGAGCTCCAAGCAACCAAGTCTGAAAACAACAAGTTCCAAGAAGGCATGAGTAACATTACAAAGGATATGGTTGAGGGTCTCCTTAGTTATAAACGGTCTAGAGTTTCTCTTAAGGAAAAAAACATATGGTTGACATATAAGGGTATCCATGAAGCATATGGGAAGTTTCAACATGCCCAAGAAGTTTTCATGAGTACTTGGAATAAGTGTAGCATTAGATTAAATATTCTAAAAGAAATTCAAAAAATTGCAAGGGGAGACTCTGAAGTCTCGGAACATCTTCATGATATAATCAAAAGGATTGAAACTGTTGGTGAAATCATAGGCTTCCATGAAATAATTGGGGAAAATTGCAGGGTAATATGGAGGCCTTTAGGGACATGGAAGAGCAAGGTGTACCCAAGATTCTTAATGAATATGGAGAAATAAAAGACTATGCCTCATAGAGAACTTTGTTCAAACATCAAAGGGATATGTGTTCTTGAATGATGTATATTGATGATAATTTGAAATTGTAAATATTGAATGCTTTGATTGAAAAATTCATCAAGATCGAAGTAGGTATGGACACCTTTTTGAAGGAAGCCCAATTAATAATAGATGCAAGATATAACACATATAGTGTCAAGGTGCAAAAATTGCTAGATATCAACTGGCCCATAGAGGAGGAATAAAAAAGTTGGTTGTAGAAATATGTTGAGTAAGTCATAAGGGGTGGTGGAATTGATATAGAGTATGGTCAAGTATAACATAGGTCTAGCATTTGAAATAAATTTTCTAAAAGGAAATCTATATCCTCTCAGTTAAGAAAATGCATGCAGAAATCCAACCAAGTTTCTTCTCTTTGATCTTTGTCTTCTTTATTTTCGTTGCTTTACATTTTTGAGTAATGTGGTGACGTGGAGTCTTGAAGCAACAAAAAAAAAGCTCAACATTCTCATACAAATGTTTTGTCTTTTGTATTTTCCCCCCATTTTTGTGAAGTGCAAATATAACTACCACGGGGTTGAAATGAAATGAAATGAAATAATTTGAAATATAATTTGATAGGCCAATAGCCCAATGCTTGTTTCCTCCCTTAATCATATAAAAGGGGATTGCAGGCTATTGTCCAATGGTCTTTGAAATTTTTGGTTGATCTCATATATTCTTGGAGAACATTTTTATGAAGTGTGCAAGTAGATAGAATTTCTCACTGAGTCTAGGGTTATGTGTTTGTATTTACAATTATCTTAAAGGTTTTTCAACAATGGTAGCATTCAAAATAAATAATGGGAAATTCAAATCAGATTATCTCCTATGAAGTTGTTCATGAATTAGCAGTGAAATAGTTAAAGATTGTTTCATTGGTCTCTAGTTGATATGGTTGGATGTGTGTTTGCATTGTATGCTTCAGTTCAAGGAATTGATTAAATGCTTTGATGCAATCACTAGTTCATGTGTTAGGTCATAGGATTTCTAATTATTTTCTGTGTGGAATATTTGAGTTACGAATTTATAAAGAAAATCCATAATAGTCTATAAACATTGAATGATATAGTTGTTGTGCTACAGTTTATTGTGAATTTGACCTTGTCACCCTGGGATGAGGCATTGTTCTATCCATCAGTTACTTTCAATATATATGGTCAGCTGAATTGTGTCAAGGAACAATTCATTTAAATAAAATTTCACTAGTAATAATGATGGTTGTTGTAATTGTCAGTTAATCCCCCCATTCTCTACTCCAACTTTCAAAGTGTAAAGAATCTACCGAATTCTTGCTAATTATTGTTCTTCGAGTCTTGAAATGAGAATGTATTTGTTGAATTTACAATGCCTGTGGAGATATTGTGAAATAATGTTATAAGTACATTGTGGGATCACCCTCCTGGGTCCTGCAAAGCCTGAAGTGTAGGAGGAAATATGAATTTCTTTCTCTTGTTCATTGGCCAACCCCTTTTAGGTTGCTAACCATTGGAAATGGAAAATCCATAGGCTACCTATAAAATCTGGTTGGAATTAAAAAGAGCCAACACCTTGCACCAGGATCATTGAATTTTGAACCAACATTCATGGGAGAATACAAGATTATAAATAGACTTTGAAAAAGGAAAATAAAAGGTAGTAATGTCAACAAAAAATTCAGATGACCATTCAAAAGCATCCACCTCAAACACTTTAAAAGAAAAAGAAAACTACACAACAAAATTCAATGAGATAGACTATCAACAACCACCAACTCCAAAAGAAATGAAAAATATTTATGGAAAAGGTTATGAGATTATGAAACAAATTGGATATAGTGGAAAAGGATGTGGTGCTAGAGAATGAGGTATCCGTGTCCCTATAGAGCCTCAAACATAAGAAAAAAACTAGTGGTCCTGGTTATTGTCCTTTGATAGAAATAAAAAAGCCTTCACTTAACATCAACACTCTTACAAAAGATTCCTCTAAGATGACTTTAACAATAGTGCAACTTGAACCAATAGACACTAGTGATCTTGATTGTTATCATTTGAAAGAAATAGATAAGTCCTCACTTAATATTAATGTCATCACACAAAACACTAATGATTTGAATTCTGTATATTTTACATCTTCCTTTAAAGAAGAGAACATAATCTCGCAATCTAAAGAGTCTTGTGTAAGTATGACATCCTGTACTAAGTAAGAGATATCTTTGTCACAAAATAAAGAACTATTTTCTTTTGATCAAGAGAGTATCTTGGCGAGACTCCTCCAAGATCGTTTGATATCTCTCCCTCCAAGAACATGAAATAAATTTTACTACAAGAAATCATTTTGTGCATATCATAGAGTTCATGGTCATTCTACTAACGAATGCAAGGTTCTAAGTGATAGAATTCAACATCTTAAGGACTATAATGCTCTCCCTTGGGTTAAAGAACCTAGTTCATCTATTCAGCTCAACTCATCCTTGTCCTCCGCTAAGTGGGGGCAAGGGGTTAGGTAGCCTTGTCCTCATATGTCACCTATCGTCATCTCTTTTGGCTATTTGACCTCCTTTCATGTATATATGAGAGAAATCTTGGGATGTGGATGACATGCCTTAAGTTGGATCACATGTGAAATAGTCTCATGTCTTCTTCTAATTTAAAGTGATTGCTCACAACAATGGTGTTAGAAACCACTTTAAAGTGGGGGAATACATCGACACTCATGTTTCACTGTGTGATTTCATTTCTTCTTGTGATGCATCCTTTTCTTGGTGGTTTCATTGTGTTTGATTTCCTTTGAGAGTGTGATATTTGTTTGACTTGTCTTGGAGACATTAAGCACAATTTTCCCTAAGATGAGTCCTTGTGCAAACTAAGTAAAGTCCCTTTGAACATCCCTCTTTCTTGTTGCATTTTTTTACCTTATTAAAGTCATGAAGGTATGACTTTGATATGGTTTCTTGGGGCTCACCTAGTGAACAACTAGCTTCACTAGCCCTTGTGAGTGTGCATTTTTCATCATTTTTAAAATCATAGGGGTATGACGTTGATATGGACTTCTTGGGGCTCACCTAGTGAACAACTAGCTTCACTAGCCCTTGTGAGCATGCACTTTTGTTTACATACTAGAAAATGCATTCCACTTGTATACCTTTTTTACAAACATCCTAGAACCAGTCCATAATGCGTTGGATGGCTAGTTGAAGCTTGATCCATTGAATTTTTCCTTTTTCCTTTTTCCTTTCTTTGACGGTGTATGTTTGTGATCTAGTTTTGGCTTCATATATCATCCAAAAGCGTGTTCCTTTGTGCCTATGTTGGTCTATTATAGGATATTTATCTTGGGGGCTTGTACACCCTCTTGGTCATTGTCATCCTATCTTAATAGCATTTGTACATTTGAACCCCTCTTGATTGCATGGTTGGGTACTTTAGTGTGAGTTTGAAGCAAGTTCATCCTGTCACTAAAGTGGGGGCTAAATGTAGTGTAGGAAAATGCATGCCCTTGCATTTTCACACTTTTTTGGGCCCGCCTTGATTTATTTATCCCTATCTATGTCTTAATTGGTCCTATTTTGCATCCAAAAGCCCAATGAATGGTATCTTTTTATGGATAATCCTGACAAACATCAAATGATAAATGATAATTTAATGATTCTGGCTATGTGTCCCTGATTTTTGGGTCAAGACTAAGATGTAACCTAGGGTATATTTGTCCTCCAAAGGTCTTGGGACCCTTTTTGGAGTTTGTGCCCCAAGTTTTTAGCCTTGGGACTAAGACACCACCTAGGGCATCTTAGTCCCCATTGGATTATTTTCAGGATTCAATTTCAAATCTTGGTGGGATTTTTCCTCCTTTAATTAATGAATTCATATGTTGGCTTGTTATGGTGTAATTCCAAGATATTAAGAATGAATAGGTATAAATACAATGTTCATTCACTCATTTTCACACCTAAGCAACTCAAGTATTCATTCCTAAGGAAATTTTATGAGATCAAGAGCAATTCATCAAGAATTTGGAGCCATCATGAAGATTCAAGCATCATATCAAGGATATTTTTGCATCATGATTTTTGTTGTGATAACAATTGTGATTTAAGGTTTATAATTCAAGCAAGTATTGCATGCAAGATCTACATCATTCAAGGAGTCAAGAACCACATCCATTACAACCATTTCAAGCATATTTGCAGCACCTTGTTACAAGGGTTTGGTGAGTTGTAACATTGCATGTTCTTCATTCATCATTTCCTTTCCTTTCATTTCATTTCAAGGTTTAATTACCAACAAGGGTTTTGACCAAGGAAAACCCCCATTTACTAACAATCAACAAGTTTTTCCTCTCTTGCATGTTTGTGATTAGAGATTTAGGTTGAAGACTTGAAAATCATTTGAAGTGTAAAGTTGTAAAGTTGCAAAGTTGCATTGCAAAGTTATCATCTTCATGGGAACTCACCTACATGCCAAATATGAAAGATTTAGGACCTCAGATATGAGAAAAAGGAAGTGTAGAAATTGGACCTCAGGACCACATTTAGAGATTTCTAAAATTCAGAACTGGACTAAGTCACCACCTAGGGAATCTTATTCCTCCCGAAGGTATTTTGCAGATATTCTTTCAGATATAGTTTTGAAGTCCAAAGATTCTGCATTTTCCTTGAAAAATAGCAATGGGACTAAGACAACGATAAGGGTGTCTTAGTCCTCCATAACACTTTTTGACAACATTTTTGCATTTCCAGAATCCCCATTATATTTCCAAAAATTCCAGGTACACATACCCTAACTTTTTGTTGCATATTTTCATCATTTACATCATTCATTTAGCTTGCATTAGTAGGTTTTGTGAATTGAATGCTTATTTGTCTTTTCCAAGATTTTGCTTGGTGGTGAACCCCTCAAATCTTAAAATAACCCTTCCTAGGTCTTCCTTATTGATAATTGAATCACCCTTGAGGTTGATAGTCAATCCAATTAGGATTCCTAGGACATTATTGAATGACCATAGGATAATAGTGGTGTTTTATAACCTAGGTTATAAAGCATCACCATTTTCCCATTGTTTAGTAGATATTTATTTATGTAATGATCAATGAGATTTTCATGTTTTATATGGAGTTATATTGAGTTTAGACATGTTCATGTTCATGATCTATCTTGTCTTGTTTATGTATATTTTTTTTTAAGTTGGAAAATTTTCATTGATTGTCACTCAAATAAATTTTAACATGTATGAACTTTGTTCTTCTATTTTAGTACCCCTTATCATGGATATTTTTTTGTCCTTATATATATTTTTGAACCTATTTTGAAATCATTTGTTCATTTGTATCTTTTCATAGTTAATTTTTTATGTCTATTAAATACATTAGCCTTGTTTTGAGAATCTCTTTGTTCATATGCACCATAAATTTGTATTAGGATTAAGTTTTATGATCTCCCTTTTGGTTCCCTTGTATACTATGTGATTTTTTGAACTTGGTTAATTTTTTTTATTTTTAAGTATCCATGCTTTTTGTTTATGTTTGTGAGATTTTAGAGGATAATATAAAAGCCTTGAAATTGCTCACATTTGTGAAATAATACAACTATTTAGATGAATTTAACAAAAATAAATAAATGAATAAAGTATATTTATTAAGATGTATGAAATAAAATCAATGAGAATTACCCATTTATCAAACTATTAATAGACATTTTGGAACCCTTTTTATGCTCCAAAGTCGTATATTTTGAATTAAGCCTCTCTACAACATTGATTCTTGATAGTGCCTAACCAATGCCAAATATGAAAACCCACCAAATAATGTTTTCTTGATTCACCTATATTGTTATGGTATAAGAAAATTAAATATTAAGAGTCCTTCATGATGGGGGAATGAGTGTATAAAATCCCATATATTATTGGAATGAAATACAAACAATGAAATTTTCTCCTTAGAGTGCCTTTTAAACTTTGACACAATATGTCCAACCTCATGAACACTTTGATGAACATTGATCAATAGTTGGGAATGATCAAATTTTCTACAATGAATTTATATGATATTAAATATGATGATTGGACATGATATAAAAATTCTTTATGAGAACATTTGAAATGAATTTTGAAAAGTAAATAACTACAAATCTTATAACATGAATTGTTAAGAGATTTAAACTATGAACATTCCCATTTATATTATTATGTAGTATAATAACAAACTATAATTATAATTGTGATGATAAAATTAAGTGAAAATTATATCATGAATCGAAACATGGTATTAGAGTTAAAATTTATATTGAAACTATGAAATACTAAACTATGATTAAGAGCTTGGATTAAGATTATGTGACTCAAATAATATAAATTAATGATATCTTGGTTAAATATTTGAGCATGGTATGTGGAGGTTATATATTAAACATACAACCCTAAAAAATATTATTATGAAGAATAATTATCCCCTTTAGATGATAAAGGTTCTATGTTCTATTATACCAACTCTATAGTGTGGAATTATTCAACATGCATAACTTGAGATACTTTTTTTTGAAATATCATATTGATTTGTAGATAATATCCTTTATTTAAAAAAAAGGGATCTTGATTGGAATGCTCACTTCATGAATCATATAATTGGAATAGTTTTATGAAGACAAGGTTTATAATCAAGAAAAAAGTGTTTTGATGTGAAAGTGTGGTGATAGAAAATCATTAGACTATTGATATGATTAATGTAATGGATTTCCCTATTAGATAGAAATAATTTTCTTGTATTAGTGAAGGGTGAAATTATAGATTCAATTGGGTATTGAGAACCATACTTATTACTAACATTTACCTCATTTTGTTAAGGGTTTTGGAAATAGGAACTCATAAAATGGTATTTAAAATATTTAATTGGAAATAAAACTAAGTTTTATATACCATATATTCTCTTTAAAAGGATAATATTAGATTTTAAAGGGTTATATAAAATTTATATTGTATCGTTTGAGCATCACATAACATTATTAGTCAAGAATATCTCAACAATTTACTAAATTATAGAGGTAATTTTTCTATGAAACAATAAACTTTATGTGTATGCAATAGGGCTATTTATAAAAAAAAATCTATTTTATTTCAATTTTTGTGCTAATTACAATAAATACATAATTCAAGTTTACTATATAAGGAGATCATGGCACTTTTAAATATCTAATATATTATAAGAATAATAAAAATTCCACTCATATGTTTTACGGATGTTGGCATACAAGGTCTCTATGGGAGAATGAGGAAATTATGATGAGGATCAAGATTCATGTTTATAATTTTATTGAAGAGACTTGTTCTAATTGGCCTTGTCATCCATATGATCACAACTATTTTAGGGGATTATTGTTGGAAAGTAATAATAAATATTTTTCTAATCTATGAAACATCCCATCAATTAGGAAGATCTTGGTTAATTAGATGTGTTATTTTCAAATAAAAAATTAACAATTAAATATTGTTTCCTCAATTCAAATGGGGCTTCACTTAGACAATAAATAAGAGGTGGACCATGTAGGGATTTTTTGTCTTGTTTGTATAATAATCTAGTTGAAGTACTTTCTAGTAAAACAAGAATTACTAATTGCACATAAAAAATATCTCAATCTATTAGCTACTTCTAACTCCTAACCTATTATGTGATAATTGTTCACTAAAATTATAAATATCAACATGGTACTCTTGACTATATTATTAAAAAGATTTATAAATTGACCATGTCTAAATTTATTTCCGCATAGCTTTAACCATAATTTTCAAACTCATAATTCAATAGTAGGTATTTTAGTCAATGAAGAAATTAATTCTAATCCTCTTATAATCTCAAAATATGTAAGGACTTACCATCTTTCTCATTCAACAAAAAATTATTTACAAAAACTATTAAGAAAAATCTTCAATATCATTATTTATAATGTTCCCAATAGTGATTAGTTAATAAATTATCATCCCAAATGTCACACTTAGCATCAAATATTATATAATTTACTTCATAGAGCTACTAGAATTGTCATAAGACATTGAAACTAATACTATTAATTCTTTATTGTTGTTTCTTTCATGATGTCCTTGACTATTTTATAAATATTTTCATTTTTTAGGGTTGTCTATTTATTTTGTTTCCAACATCGCCAATCTAACTTTAAAGATGGTCCTCTTATTAGCTTTATTTTTTTTATCATAAATTCATAGCATGTTGTGGCCAACATTCTATTACTTTATAATGAAAGCTAGCTAATAGTGGAAAGTCCTCTTCTCCTTTGCTTGTGTCCTCTTGAGGTGGAGTTGGCTCCTTTTAAGGTGGAGCTGGTATGAGTAGGAGTTGGGTTGATCTAGTGGTTCGATCTCTTGCATCTTCCTCCCCTGTAGAGGGGGGCCCTATCCTATGGAGGTGGATTGTGGGATTGTTTTTTCAGTTTGGATGGAGCTGCAAGAATGTTGTTGCCTTTCAGTCATCTATGTTTTTGGGTTTAAGGTCCCAACCAAGACTTGATGATGGCTCTCTTTTGGGCTCAAGGTCCTTGAAAAGCCCAGTTGAGGGTTTAAGGTCCTAGGTGAAACCTAATTGTATTTGGTTAAGGGATTTTGGCCCCTGCTTTTCCCTTGTGCAACCTGTGTAACGCCCCATAATGGAACTTAGAGAACAACATGATAAATAAATAAATAATTGAATTAATTTTAAAAAAACATTTAATAACATGTGACAAGTAACATAAGCATGAACGTTCTCAAGGATCCACAATAGCGCTACAAAAAAAAACATAAGAAAAATAACTCATCAAGAACCATATACAAGAAACATATGAGTATGCCATATCTCGATTACATTATCATAAAGATATTTAAGTTACAAGCTCAATATACATTAAATGAGACTGTGAAAAATCTTGATACTACCAAAATCATAATACAATAACATCTCATGTATTAATCATGAGTGAAAACAATATATATGATGAACAAGTATAACTGTCAATCACGTTCATGAGCACATTCAGTGATCAACTCTATGAACGATGTGAATCCAACAACTTGTCAAGAATAATCCTGTCTTGAGTTGTATCACCTCCAAGGGGACCCAATGGACAAAATGAACGTTCCTCCCAACCTTGTGGTACTCTAAAGTCCACCCCCTATGCTAAGAGATAGTATCAGGTCCTCAAGTGAAATAGTCATAAAAGAAGACATAGCATACATCACATGGTTGACATACACATGACAACATGACAATATCAGAACCACATGATAAAAAAAAAACTCCCAGAGGAAATGACATAACCATAGATGACTCTACACAAGATACCTCAAACATGTACAAGGATAGGAGTGTCATCACACAGTCGTTCTAGGTTACCCTAGTGAATCTTCCTAGATTACCGACCCTCATCCTGAGTTACCCTAGAAACACTTTTCAAAAGAACAAAGTGATTGACTAAGCCATTCTAGGCCATCTCAACCTACCTTAACCTAAGCAAGTGTTAAAGTACAAGGTGAGGAAAAATAATTATTTGATTTTTTAATGATTACTACCCAACCCCTTACATATTAAGTTTATAGTTTTCACTGAGTTATCTACTTTTGATAGGTTACCCTGGTAACCTCTTTAGGGTTCCGAGCCCTAATGAAATCCACTCCTCTTATGTACAAAACCAATTACTAACAATGAAAAATATAGCCAACATGCATGCAAACAACATCTCACATATACCCATTATAATCATGACATTACCATATACATTACCAATACCTCAATAAGATAAAACATATGCATGGCTAAGTCAAAAGTCAAGTTGTGCAAAGAACCATGATAAAAAATCATTCTAAGTTTCTCAATATAGTTAACTAACATAATCCTTTGGAAGATTTCGAAAGAACTCACATCACCCAATAGGACAATTTTAATATCAATGACATCATAAGCATGATTTTCAAGCACATTCATTTTCCAATAATCATGAATTAATGTTCTTCAATACTTGGTAAAGTAAGAATTTCTATTTTACTTCTTTCAAACATATTTATCTTTTAAAGCATTGTGAACTAATCAATCATAAAGACAAAATAATGACATAACAACATGTTCCATTTATTATCTAAAAATAACCAAATTATACTATAATCATTCTTATATAAGAATTAAACAAATTTAATATTGAAATACCATTTATAATAACTCATACATACTTAAATTAAAGATTATCTATAATACAACATTATGTGTATATACTTCACTAAGAATTCACTACATATTGGAGATCTGTACATATATAGATATATATATCTTCTAACATCAAAAACCTACTACCAATCAAAAGTAAGGACACACACTAATAGGAAACACTGACGTAGTGACTTAGAATAATTGAATCCAATATTAACTATACATTTATTCTAAGTCCTAAGTAGGTCGAATCTTACTAACTCCATAATTTACAAAACTTATAGGTATAAATAAATATTGAGGAATTCATATTAGCCTTACACAGATGAGAAATCTAGTGATATATGTAGTCTAAATCTATATGATTAAAGTGAAGAATCTATATCAAATTACTCTTCTAAACAAAGTATCAACTAAGACATGCATTCGATGACAAAAGATTGTTTATGTTGGATGCATACCAAGAGGTGTTTAAAAAAGAAGAACTGGAGTTTAATTAAAGTTAAGAACTCATATAGACATCTGCTCAGCAAAAGAAAACAAGAATAATATTAAACAAGTTAAATCAAGGAAGAATCAATAGATAACCAGTAAGAGAGAAAATTAAAGATCATTTCCAAGAAGCAAACAAAAAAATATGAAGAACTATAAGATATCACATAAAACCAAAGGAAAAGTAACCAAAGAAGGAAACATGCATTTAACAAGTGTGAACAATCTGGAGTCATTTACCTTTCATATGCTACAGAGGAAACTTGGATAATGTGAAACTATAAAACCATGATGGTAAATAAAATAACATGTTTAAAACTCAAAGCCCAAAGCAAGGTAAGTCTAGGAAAATTGGGCATAATCATGCAACCCACAATATGATAATAATGGAAGTCGTCAAAAAAGAACAACGCTAGTAACATCTAGCAATTTACAAGGTAACAATAATATGATTTCCCTAGATGTAGCCACTCAAGTATGCTAAACAATGAATTGAAGAGATTTAGTGAAGAAAGATTAATTGCATAAAGCCATAAAGAAGAGCTATATCGGTAGCATAAGCTAACTGGTGTGGCTCTAAGAATGAGAAATTGCAACAGAATGGCCACGCGAACATGAAAAACTATAGAAAAAAAGGAAACAAAAAAGGTAGAGGAATACACAGATGCATAAAGGCGTGTACGGGTAAAAATACATGAACATAGAAACTCAAATGGTTCCTATCTAACAAACATTGAGACATATAATCAATGCAATATGGTGAAAAAGAGATCTATATGAAAATCAACGAGAGGTTACTGAGAACTAGACTGTGATAGAATGTAAGAAAGTTTCTTTTAGATCCAAAGATTCTAGCACACCAAGCATTCGATACAAATGAATAAATCCAACAGACGATCTTCAAAAATTAAAGATTCATTCAATCCACAAACCAATAATGGAGTTTAAAGAAGTTTTATGTAGAATTACGAATACAAAGCCAGGTTTTCATAAATCTTTATTTCTTCATAATTTCTCTCGATTTAATCAAAATCAATTAGTAAAGTTTTTATTTTCTTTTGTCTATGCAGGTTTCAAATGAGAAATCTCAACATAAAGAAAACCAAATACTGCAATCATCATTTATAAGTTTAGGATTCAAGAAACTAAACATAATTATAGAAGAAAACTTGGTGTTCTCCTTCGAATTCCGACAAATGATGAAGCCAAACACAAGAATTCAGACACTATATCTTTCCCAACATGAGTGAAGCCTCTGGATTTTGCAACCTTCAATGTTTTCCAACCAAAAACCCAGAGAAATAGAAAAAGCTTCTTCCAAAAATATTTTCGTGAAACAACTTTTCAGCCAAAACCAATTGTCATGTAAAAATTGCATAACATGATTTATCATTAAATTCACAATTAAATGCAATTCAAAAAGATTATCTGACTAATTGCATGCACTCTTAATTGAATGCGTAGTTAAAACTGATTAAATGAATAAGTTAACAATTTATGACAATAAGTTCAAATTCATAGATATTTTGCAAAATTTATTGAAAACAACTCTTTTACCAAATATATAATTCAATAACATTTAAGTTGCACAATGAAAGAAATAATATTAAATTAATATTCAATTTTAATAATTAAACTAATTAAATCTTTTACATATTTAATCAACCTTTATAAAACAATAATTAACTTTAATTATAATATAATATTAACATAATCATTTAATCTAACACTACAATTAAAATCACAATTAAATCCAATACTTACTAATTAAATCATTTAACTAATTTAAACAAGTCAATCTCTAACATGATGAACATATGAATGACATGATGAAACATATGACAAACATAGATAGGTAACAAATAGGTACTCGTTCAATCAAGAACGATGGCTTATGAAAGAGGACCAAACACTATCTCCAATCAACATATTTCCATTGGGTCTTGGCACACTTAGACCTGATGAAGCAAGTGGATTTGATGCATGTACCTGCAAACTGCATCAAATAGAATTGTCAAACATATCAACATATATTGAAGATACACCGTGAAGAAGATTCACAACATAGAAGGGTACTCACGTGTGAGTAATGATACATTGTCTCCCTCACTAGGAATGACATGCATCATAACATCATAAACATCACACATATCATAATGACATCATTAACACTCTGAAATAGCATATACCATAAAACACACATGTCTATCATACTGTCATCATATAAAAATAACCAAATGATCACAATGTCAAATTTATCATCTATAGAGTATAGAAACTAACATAACATCAATGACATAACTAGCGTAATGTAATGCAATATCTAAAGAAACTAAATGAATAAAAAACAATCATAAGAAAACTGAAACAATAGTATCAACTGGAGGGACACTACATCTCCCCCCTAGGATAAGGCTTACTTTGAGAAGCCTGCAAACAAATAAGGATAAATCTCCCGCATATGTGCCACATCCTCCCAAGTAGCTAAATCCTCACCACTAGGATCCCACTAGACCCTCACCTGATCAACATCTCGATCCCTAAGGGCAAGCCTCCTGCGCTAAAGAATTCCCATGAGCTCCAAATCTAGCTACTCGTCCTCTACCTGTAATGCATTCCAATCGAGCACATGTGAAATATCAAGATGATAAGGCCTAGGAAAAGATACATGGAATGCATCATGAATGTGTGATAAATTGGGCAGTAAAGCAAGATGGTACACTACAGGACCAATCCTCTCCAAAATATGGAATGGTCCAACAAATAAGGCGTGAGCTTAGAGCCTTTTCCACAATGGATCGAACTCTTTCGTGGATGCACCTGAAGAAACACCCTATCACTAACTAAAAACTGACAATCCACTTGATGAGCATCGGTATTCTTCTTCTTCCTGTCTTACGTCACCACCAAGTGCTCTCTAATATGATTAACCTATTGCTCCATATCCATAAGCATCTCAATTCTAAGAAGAACTCTATCCTCAAGTCGATCCTAACTCAACGGATTCCAAAAAGGACGTCCATACAATTCCCAAAAAGGAGGCATACCTATGGAACTATGATACCCATTATTATAGGCGAACTCCACCTAGTAGAGATAATCTTCCCAACATGATTGCTGATCCATAACATACATCCTAAGTGTATCCTTAAGAGCCCGATTGACCCTCTCGGTCTATTTGTTGGTCTCGGGGTGATAAGTTAAATTGAATTTTAACTAAGTACCTAAGGCATGATGTAAGGATGTCCATAACATTGATGTAAATACACTATCTCTATCAAAAATGATTCTACGTGGGATTCCATGCAAATGAACAATATCCTCCATGAATATCTTTTCCATGGATGAGGCATTATAGGATGAATGAACTAGAGAGAAATGTGCTACCTTAGTCAACCTATCAATAGTAACCATGATGGCATCATGTCAACAAGATGACACAGGCAACCCAACAATAAAATATACCAATATGATGTCCCACTTCCATTCAGGAACAAGATGTGGTTATAACTATCCTATGAAATGTTGGTGCTCAACCTTAACTTTCTGGCACTCAAGACATCTTGAAACAAAATCAGTGATGTCATGCTTCATCCTAGGCCAAAAGTACAACTATCAAAGATCCATGTGCATCTTCTTGACACCAGGATGAGCTGAATAGGGTGCTCGATGTGCCTCTGACATAATCAAGGTACGAAGATTGTCTGCAAGTGGCACATAGATACAACCCAAATGTCACAACAAACCATCTGACTCTAGAGTATAACCTAAAAATATACCCTCCAAGGGTCTATCTAATTTCAACTCTATCTTCACCTCCTAATACAGTCTATTTGTAGGAAGTGATGCCAAAATTTGACTCCTCAAATCAACTCCAAGAGTTACAACAAAAATCTCATGCCTTCACTAACTAAGAGCATCAACCACTAGGTTCTCCTTCCCTTAAATAAATTTCCTCTCGACATCATACTCACATAAGAACTCCATCCACCATCTCTACCTAGCATTCAAATTAGGTTGAGTGAAAATGTACTGCAGACTATGGTGATCACTGTGAAGTTCAAAACGATGACCCAACAGGAAATTCCTCCATTGAACCAAACCATGAATGACTGCAACTAGCTCGAAATCATGAGTAGGATATTTTAGTTTGTGATACTTGAGCTTGAGAGACTCATAAGCAATCACACATCCTTCCTACATCAGAACAACTCCTAATCCCTCCAAAGATGCATTAGTGCAAACAAAAAGATCCTTAGTAGGATCAAGAATGACTAAGATAGGTGCACTTGTCAACTTTTCCTTGAGTGTCTGAAAAGCCAACTGACACTGATTTGACCAAATGAATTTCTTCCCTTTCCTTTGAATATAAGTAATAGGATGAGAAATCTTGGAAAACCCTTGAACAAACCATTTGTAATACCTGAAAAGACCCATTAATAAGTAGGAGGTTTCTTCCACAACGTGTCAAATTATGATATTGCTATCAGGATTCAACCGTGTAGTTTTCAAGTCAAACTCATTGACCCATGATTCATGAGTAGTGGTTCACAAGAACTCATCTCTCATGACAATGAATGGTCCACTTAGCACTCATTGCATCTAGGTGATGCTCAGAGACGTGAAGCATTGGTCTATCCTAGGAGGTCACCCATCCCACTACAATACCCTCTCCAAAGATAACATGACCAAGGTATTTCACCTCAGCCTATAAGAACTCACACTTCGATAAATTCATAGCTAATTCTCTCTCAAGCACTGCAATACTTGTCTCATGTGCTCCTTGTGCTCCTTCATATCTCGCGAATAGATCAAAATGTCATTGAGAAACACAAGAATAAAATGATAAAGGTATGTGCGAAAGACACCATTCATCAAACTCATGAAAAAAAATTGTGCATTTATTGACCTAAACGGTACTACTATGAACTCATAGTGCCTGTAACGAGTTCAAAATGTCATTTTATGAATATCCTCTTCAGAAATATGCAACTGATGGTATCTTGATTTCAGATCAATCTTAGAAAAAATATTAGCTCCTTTGATCTGATGAAAGAGATCATCAATTCTAGGCAAAGGATATTGATTCTTAACCGTCATCTTGTTTAATTAATGATAATCAATGCATAACTTGAGAGATCCATCCTTCTGCTTCACAAAGATGACAGGTGCTCCCCAAGGAGAAACACTTAGATGAATAAAACCCTTAGCCAAAAGCTCCTCCAAATGCAAATGAAGCTCCTCCAGTTCCTATGTATTCATTCTATATGGAGCCCAAGATATAGGCTCTGCTCTAGGAACCAGATCGATTCTTAAATCTATGTCATGTTTTGGCAGCTTACCAAGAATATCACTAGGAAAAACATCTACAAATTTCTCAAGGATAGGGTAATCATCAAGAGATAACTCTTGACTCTCCCCTACCTCCAAGTCATTAACTATTATTGCAAACAGCTGGCAACCCTGTCACATACATCTCGTTAATTGCATAGAAAATATAATCCGCAAGGAGATGGGTCTCTGCACACTGATTATCTCAACTTCTGCACTAGAATCATCTAAGCAGCTTACCATCTTCTATCGACAATCAATTACTGCACTATGGGATTCCAACCAATTTGTTGGTATGTGGTGAATGGTCATGCTATACTATACACTCTTTAGTACTGTACACTCTTCATGTATTCTTGTCGGGGTCTAGGGCCTCGCCTCGCCTCGGGCAGGGGTTCGGGGGCGGCAGGCCCTGAGAAATTTATTTTCACCTTTTTTCACTTCGTCACCGCAAAGGAAAAAAGTCGACATTGTAAACCCTAATTTATGGAAGCTTCTAAAATATTGTTATAAGCGGTTGGAATGGGGATTTGTAGCATGGTATTATTCACGATATTGTAATATGTTTTGCATTGGATAATAAAATCATTGGATGGATACGGTTTGGTGGATGTAGCCCATATTGGGTGAACCACGTTAAATTCTTTGTGTTATCTTGTTTTTGCTATAATTTTCTATGTGTTTTATTTCTTTATTTTATTGTTCAAATCTGCATTTAACTTGTTAGATATCTTCCTTCTAACCCTAACAATTGGTATCAGAGTGGGTTGTTTTCGATTATCGTCTACAGGAAAGTCTCATGGTTAAGTGGGAGCAATGGCATACGAGGGTAAGTTGAATCTTGAGAAGTTCAATGGGCAGAACTATCAGTTATGGAAGATGCAGATGGAGGACTACCTCTATCAGAAGGGAAAACCAAGAAACCCTCAGCAGTGTTTGATGAGAACTGGGATATTTTGGATAGAAAGGCACTTGGGAGTATTCGTTTATGCCTAACACAATTGGTGGCATTCAATATTAAAAAAGAAAAGACAACTCAAGAGTTGATGGAAACCCTAGCAAAGTTGTATGAAAATCCTTCCACTTTGAATAAGGTATTTCTTATGAAGCGTTTATTTAATATGAAAATGGTAGAAGGTGGGTCAGTTACTGATCATTTAAATGAGTTTCATACAGTTACCAGTCAATTAACCTATGTAAATGTAAAATTTGATGAAGAAGTTAGGGCTCTTTTGGTTTTGTGCTCTTTGTATGAGATCTAGAATAGCTTGGTAATGGCTATTAGCAATTCTATTTCTAGTTCAAATACATTGAAATTTGATGATGTTGGTGTTATATTGAGCGAGGAAATTCATAGGAAAATCTTAGGTGGAACATCCACATCAGGTAGTGTTTTGAATGCAGAAAGCAGGGGTAGAACAAAGGAGAGAGGAAGAAATTCTAGAAGTCATGGGAAGTCACGAGGAAAATCAAAGGACAAAAGATACCAATCTAGAGACAAGAGGGATCGCTAGTACTGTGGTAAGTCGGGTCATTTATAGAAAGATTGTTGGTCTCAAATAAATAAAGGAGACAAAAAGGAAGAAAATAAAGAGGAAAATGTGGTAAGTAATAAATCTATTGAGGATGCTTTGATTCTTTCCCTTTCCAATGTCGATGATTCCTGGGTGTTAGATTCAGGGGCTTCTTTTCATGCTACGCCCCATAGAAATTATTTTCTTGATTATTTCCAAGGGGATTTTGGGCTGGTTTATTTCGTAAATAACAAACCCTGTCAGATTATTGGAAAGGGAAGAATCAAGGTTAAGTTGCAAAATGGGAATCATTGGCTACTACATGAGGTAAGGCATGTTCCAAAGTTAAAAATAAATTTAATTTCTACAGGGCAACTAGATGATGAAGTTGTGTTGTTACATTTAGTGATAAAAATTGGAAGGTTACGAAAGGTTCCTTAGTGGTAAGGTGTGAAAGTAGACACCTTATATCCTTGTACAGGTCATACGGTTCCTTCTACTTTAGCTATTGTAGATAAAAATCAATGTTTATGAATAGTTGTTGCAGTTTAGTAGGCATAAAATCATATAGTTGTTGTGGATTCTGAATCAATACTATGGAATAATAGACTTGGGCATATGAGTGCAAAAGGTATGAAAGTACTTCATTCAAATAATGTTTTACTAGGTCTAAAATGTGTTAATATGTATTTATGTGAAAGTTGTGTGTATGGAAAACAAAAGAGTTAGTTTTCTCAAGGATGGGAAACAAAAGAAAGATGAGAAATTGGAGCTTGTGCATATGGATGTCTAGGGACCAACTCAGGTATCTTCTTTTGGTGGCTCTCAGTATTATATTAAATTCATTGATGATGCAACTAGGAAGGTATGGATTTACTTCCTTAGGCAAAAATATGATGTATTTGAAACTTTTAAAAAATGGAGAAGCTTGGTTGAGAATGAGACCGGTAAAAAGCTAAAATGTCTCAGATACGACAATGTTGGTGATTATTGTTCCTCTAATGGTATTCATAAGCAGAAAGTGGTTCCAAGGACTCCACAGGAAAATAGAGTGGCTGAGCGTATGAATAGAACAATAATGGAGCATGCACGAACTATGAGATTGCATGTTGGGTTGCCTTTAAACATGTGGGAAGGGGCTGCAAACACTGTTGTTTATTTAATTAATAGAGGCCCCTTTAATCCTTCGGGTTGTGGTATTCTAGAGGAAGCATGGATAGGTAAGAAGGCGAGTTATTTTTTTCTCAAAACCTTCGGTTGTGAAGCATTTGCACATATAGATTCTGAAAATAGAACCAAGTTTGATGCAAAATCAAAGAAATGTATATTTGTTGGATATGGCATTGATGAATTTGGTTATAGGCTTTGGGATTTTGAAAATAAGAAAATTGTGAGGAGGGATGTCATATTCAATGAGAAAGTGTTGTACAAAGATCTATTCCAGCAACATGAGAAGGAAGAAAAGTATTATGTAGTGTTGGATGATATTACAAAAAATAATGTTCCAGTGGTTCCTCATGCTCCACAACAACAACAACAAGAAATTCCACAAAATCCAATGAATGTTAGGCGATCTTGAAGGATAAGTAGACCTCCCAAAAGATTTTCTCCCTCTTTGTATTCTATTTTACTAACTGACACTAGTGAACCAGAATGTTATCATGAAGCTAAGCAGGTGGATACCAAGGTTCAGTGGGAGCATGGAATGGAAAAAGAAATGGACTCCTTGCTGAAAAATCAGAGTTGGGAA
>CM021105.1:10841393-11004140 GCA_007115665.2 Sequoiadendron giganteum | reverse complement strand
TTTGAGGTCAAAGGTAAGGAGAAACTAGTGTGCAGGTTGAAGAAAAGTTTATATGGCTTGAAGCAAGCACCTTGGAAATGGTATATTAAATTTGATAGTTTTATCATTGAGCAAGGCTACAATAGGTGTAATTCAGACCATTGTGTTTACTTTAAGAGGTTAGATAAAGATAGCTACATTATTCTATGTTTATATGTTGATGATATGCTTGTAGTAGGGTCTAACATGGATCACATAAAGGAGTTAAAAAAAATCTAGCAAATTCATTTGATATGAAGGATTTGGGGGTAGAAAAAAAAATCCTTGGTATGAAGATTACAAGAGATAGGAAAAATAGAAAATTGTTTCTATCTCAGGCTGATTATGTTGAAAAGGTGTTATAGAGATTTTATATGGCAAATACAAAAGCTGTCAGCACACCTTTGCCTAGTCATGTCAAATTGACTAAGGATATGTGTCCAAAGACACAAGAGGAGGAAGAAAAAATGTCCAAGGTACCATATGCTTCAGTTTTAGGCAGTTTAATGTATGCCATGGTATGCACAAGACCGAATATTGCACATGTCATAGGAGTTGTTAGTAGGTATATGAGTCATCTTGGAGTTGAGAATTGGAATGCGGTAAAATGGATTCTCAGGTATTTGAGAGGTACATCCAATAAATGTTTATGTTTTGGGGGCTCTAATACAGATTTAAAAGGCTATGTTGACTCAGATTTGGCAGGGGATATAAATACCAAGTGGAGTACCATAGGTTATGTATTTACAGTTGGTGGGACAAAAATGAGTTAGATTTCTCAGTTGTAAAAGGTGGTTGCTTTATCCACCATGGAAGCAGAGTATGTTTCTGTAACAGAGGCAACAAAGGAGATGATATGGCTGAAATTTTTCATGGAAGAATTGGGAAAACAATAGGATGAAAATAAATTATTTACAAACAAACAGTGTGCTATACATCTTGCAAATAATTTTGCCTTGCACTCTAAAACAAAACACATACAGTTGAGATATCATTTTCATTCGGTCAGTGTTGGAAGATGGACAAGTAAAGCTGGAAAAGATACATACAGATGCCAATCCAGTGGATATGTTTATGAAGGTGGTGATATGGGAGAAGCTGAGCTCCTCTCTAGCTTTGGTTGGCATTAAAGGTTGAATTCAAGTATAACAGAGCAACAAGGTCCAAGGTGCTTATTTCTAGTGGGAGCTGTAAGTGCAGCAGTGTCATCCAGGATCAATCTCCAAGTGGGATATTGTGTTGGTATGGAGCCTGATCAGTCTCCAAGTGGGAGATTGTTGGTATGTGGTGACTGATCATGCTATACTGTACACTCTTTAGTACTGTACACTTCATGTATCCTCACTGGGGTCCATGGTTGGGTCGAGCCCTAGGCGGAGGTTCAGGGGTGGCAGCCCCTGAGAATTTTTTTTTCACCTTTCTTTGCTTCGTCACTGAAAAGGAAAAAATATGACATTATAAACCCTAATTTATGGAAGCTTCTAAAAGCTTGTTATAAGTGGTTAGAATGGGGAGTTGTAGCATGATATTATTCACGATATTGTAATATGTTTTGTACTGGATAATAAAATCATTGGATGACTGTGGTTTGGTGGATGTAGCCCATATTGGGTGAACCACATTAAATTCTTTGTGTTGTCTTATTTCTGCAATAATTTTCTGTATGTTTTATTTCTCTATTTTATTGTTCAAATCTGCATTTAACTTGTTAGATATCTGCCTTCTAACGCTAACACAGTCCATATCCAAAACAATGTCATACAAACCAAGAGGTGTAACCCGAAGATATACTGAGGTAGATAGCGATCCAATCCTAAGTTCACAATTGTGAACAAGAGATTCAACTACTACCTTTGCCCCATAAGCCAATTCTACCTACCACCTAACACCTTGCTTTACTGCGAAAAGTCCACATCACTCATTAATAAATGGAGAGATAAATAAATCAGATGCTCCAGAGTCAAATAGGATAGAAACACTAACACCTTGTAACTAACTTGAAGCCTCAACCATAGTATTATGATGTTCTTCCTTACAGTTATCCACTGTAGAAAAAACTTTATGAGAGTGACTTGCATCTCCAATTGTCAGCTCTAAAGCTGCAAGTTGCTGACCAAACCCTGATGTACCCCTCATTGGACACTATCTTGCAATATGACCCTAGTGACCACATGAGAAACATCTAGTACCCTTGCCAAAACCTCTACCACCTGAAGGTTCATTCGATTGCTAGAAACTACCTTTGCTAATCCTAGACTATGCACTTGGTGCCACCTGATCCTGATGGTTGCACTTATTACGCCACTAGTTACAGTTCTTCCCAAACTATGAACTATTATCTGACTAAAATTGAGAACTCTTATTCTTTGGTGGGTAACACTACTACTATTTTTGCTAACCACCCTTAGTGGGTTCTTGTTGGTTTCGAGAGGAACCACCTATTTGAGTCAGACCACCACGCGGACCAAAACCTGTAGTAGGTACACTGCTTATCTGAACACTTGTATGTCCACCCAAAGCCATCGACAGATTCTCCTCCATAATCTATGCCTTCTCCATGGCTACCTCCATCGTCTTCAGCTCAAAGACTCTGACTCCTCCATTGATACGGGCATTCAAGCCCTTGATGAAATGTTGTACCAACATAGCCTCATCGTCCATAATCCCTGCATATTGTTTGAGCTCGTAGAACCTATGATCGAACTACTCAACTGACATAGCCATCTGACACAGATGATGAAACTCATCTGGACAACGCTGTCTCCAATGCTCAGATAAGAAACACACTCTGAAATGCTCCAAGAACATATCCCATGAAACAGATCTAATCTCCAGATGGAGCTTCTGTTCCTCTAATTGCCACCATGTAGAGGTAAAACCTCTAAGATGCATAATGGCACATCTATCTCTAGTGTTGATACTATTAGGATGTATAGTGAAACACCATCCCAAATCTAATAATCAAGTTTTTGCTTCCAAGCTACCACCAGTATCGTCAAAAGTGGGAGGGTGTGCCCTCAACAAATTTATCATATGCCCTACAACTACGACATCCTACTCCAAGGTCTCCACAACCCTCCAAGGTGATGATCTATCCCACTCTCTATTCACTTCCTGTTCAGTCTCCCATCTAGGCCCAAGATGAGAAAGAACTTTCTCAAGTAAAGGATGCAACAAATCTCCCTCCACACTTGGCTGATTTGGATTTTTCTCAATATTCACCTAATTACCTTAAGGATTTGGCTACTCACCATGCTCACTCTCATGTCAACTCTACGGTGGAGTGTTCTGGCGATTAGCCTCATGACCACCACAATGGCCTCATCCATGAACTCTATTGTGACTTCTAGGCATGTTCCTACACAAGACCAATGATGAATCTTAGTTTAAAGATGCAAGGACAACAATAAAACACACACTACAAAGTCTAACATATAGGACAACCTAATGGGCTCGCAAAAACTAGAGTACCCACTGTTAGAAACCTTTGCTCTGATACCAAGTTGTAAGTCATGGAACACAAAGAACAACACGATAAACAACTAAATAAGTGATTTTTTATTTATTTTTAAATATTTAATAACAACATGTGACAAGTAACATAAGCACAAACGTTCTCAGGGTTCCACAAAAATGCTACAAAGAAAAACATAAGAAAAATAACTCATCAAGAACCATATACAAGAAGCATATGAGTATGTCATATCTCGATTACATTATCATAAAGATATTTAAGTTACAAGTTCAATATACATCAAAAAAGATTGTGACAAACGTCAATACATCCAAAATCATAATACAATAACGTCTCATGTAATCATCATGAGTGAAAACAATATAGATGATGAACAAGTATAACTATCAATCATGTTCATGAGCACATTCAATGATCAACTCTGTGAACGATGTGAATCTAGGAACCTATCAAGAATAATCTTGTCTCGAGCGATATCACTTGCAAGGAGACCCAATGGACAAAAAGGCACATTCCTCCCAACCTTGTGGTACTCGAAAGCCAACCCCCATGCTAGGAGATAGTATCAGGTCCTCAAGTCAAATGGTCATTAAAGAAGATAGAACATACATCACATGGCTGACATACACATGACAACATGATAGTATCAAAACCACATGATAACAGACAAACTCCCAAAGGCAATGACATAAACATAGGTGACTCTACATAAGAGACCTCAAACATGTACAAGGATAGGAGTGTCATCACATAGTCATTCTAGGTTACCTTGATGAATCTTCCTAGATTACCGACCCTCATCCTAAGTTACCCTAGCAATCTCTACTGATTCTCAACCCCTAAATGGTCTTATGTGGAACCAAAACACTTTTCAAGAGGACAAAGTGATAAACTAAGCCATTCCAAGCCATATCAACCTACCTTAACCTAAGCAAGCGTTAAAGTACAAGGCAAGGCAAAGCAATTATTTGAGTTGTTAATGATTACTGCCCAACCCCTTACATATTAAGTTTATAGTTTTCACTGAGTTATCTACTTTCGATAGGTTACCCTGGTAACCTCTTTAGGGTTTTGGCCCCTAACGAAAGCCACTCCTCCTATGTACAAACTCACTTACTAACAATGACAAATATAGTCAACATGCATGCAAACGACATCTCAAATATACCCATTATAATCATGATATTACCATTTACATTACCAATACCTCAATAAGATAAAACGTCATGCATGGCTAAGTCAAAAGTCAAGTTGTGCAAAGAACCATGATAAATAAGCATTCTAAGTCTCTCAATGCAGTTAACTAACATAAGCCTCTAGAAGATTTGAAAAGAACTCACAACACCCAATAGTACAATTTTAACATCAACGACATCATAAGCATGATTTTCAAGCACATTCATTTTCCAATAATCATGAATTATAGTTATTCAATACTTGCTAAAGTAAGAATGTCTAATTTACTTCTTTCAAACATATTTGTCTTTTAAAGCATTGTGAAATTATCAATCATAAAGACAAAACAATGACATAACAAAATGTTCCATTTATTATCTGAAAAAATAACCAAATCATACGATAATCATTCTTATATAAGAATGAAACAAATTTAATATTGAAATACCATTTATAATAACTGATATATATTTAAATTAAATATTATCTATAATACAACATTATGTGTCTACACTTCACCAAGAATTCACTACATATTAGAGATCCGTACATATATATATATATATATATATCTTCTAACATGAAAAACCCACTACCAATCAAAAGTAAGGACACACACTAATAAGAAACACCAACGTAGTGACTTAGAATAATTGAATCCAATATTAACTATGCATTTATTCTAAGTCCTAAGGAGGCCGAATCTTACTAACTCCATAATTTACAAAACTTATAGGTATAAATGAATATTGAGGAATTCATATTAGTCTTACACGGATGAGAAATATAGTGATATATGTAGTCTAAATATATATGATTAAAGTGAAGAATCTATATCAAATTACTCTTCTAAATAAAGTATCGGCTAAGACATGATGATAAAATATTTTTTTCGTTGCATGCAGACCAAGAGGCGTTTAAAAAAAGAAGAACTAGAGTTTAATTAAAGTTAAGAACTCATAGAGATAGCCGCTCAACAAAAGTAAACAAGAATAATATTAAGCAAGTTAAATCAAGGGTGAATCAACAGATAAACGATAAGAGAGAAAACTAAAGATCATTTCCAGGCAACAACCAAAACAATATGAAGAACTATAGGATATCAACTAAAACCAAAGCCAAAATAATCAAAGAAGGAAACATGCATTTCACAAGCATGAAGAATCCAGAGTTGTTTACCTTTCATATGCCACAAAGTAAACCTAGATAATGTGACACTATAAAACCACGATGGTAAAGAAAATAACATGTTTGAAACTCAAAGCCCAAAGTAGGGCAAGCGTAGGAAAATTGAGCATCATCATGCAACCCACAATATGATAATAATGTAAGACGTTAGAAAAGAAGAATGCTAGTAACATCTAGCAATTTACAAGGTAACAATAATATGATTTTCCTAGATGTAACCACACAACTATACCAAACAATGAATTGAAGAGATTTAATGAAGAAATATTAACTGCATAAATCCACAAAGAAGAGTTGTATTGATAGCATAAGCTAACTGGTGTGACTCTAAGAATGAGAAATTGCAACAGAATGGTCGCAGGAACATGAAAATATAAAGAAAGAAAGGAAACGAAAAAAGGTAAAGGCATGTATGGATAAAAATAGATGAACATAGAAACTCGAACGGTTCCTATCTAACAAACATTGAGACATATAATCAGTGCAATATGGTGAAAGAGAGATCTATATGCAAATCAATGAGAGGTTGCCAAGAACTGGACTATGATAGAATGTAAGGAAGTTTCTTTTAGATCCAAAGATTCTAGCACACCAACCATTCAATACAAATGAATAAATCAAACAAACGATCTTCAACAATTAAAGATTCATTCAATCCACACACCAATAATGGAGTTTAAATAAATTTTCTATAGAACTATGAATACAAAGCTAGGTTTTCATAATTCTTCATTTCTTCATAATTTCTCTTGATTTAATAAAAAATAATCAATAAAGTTTTCATTTTATTTTGTCTGTGCAGGTTTTAAACGAGAAATTTGAACATAAAGCAAACCAAATATTGCAATCATCATTTATAAGTTTAAGATTCAAGAAACTAAACATAGTTACAAAAGAAAACCTGGTGTTGTCCTTCAAATTCAGGCAAATGATGAAGCTAAACATAGGAATTCAGATACTGCATCTTTCCCAGCATGAGTGAAGCCTTTGGATTTCACAACCTTTAATTTTTTCCAACCAAAAACCCAGAGAAACAAAAAAGCTTCTTCCAAAAATATTGCCATGAAACAAATTTTCAGCCAATACCAATTGCCATGTAAAAATTGTATAACATGCTTTATCATTAATTTCACAATTAAATGTAATTCAAAAAGCTTAATTGACTGATTGCATGCACTCTTAATTGAATGAGTAGTTAAAACTAATTAAATGAACAAGTTAACAATTTTTGACAATAAGTTCAAATTCACAGATATTTTACAAAATTTATTGAAAAAAACTCTTTTACCAAATATCTATTTCAATAACATTTAAGTTGCACAATAAAAACAATAATATTAAATTAATATTCTATTTTAATAATTAAACTAATTAAATCTTTTACATATTTAATCAACCTTTATAAAACAATAATTAACTTTAATAATTATATAATCTTAACATAATCATTTAATCTAACATTGCAATTAAAATCACAATTAAATCCAATACTTACTGATTAAATCATTTAACTAATTTAAAAAAGTCAATCTCTAACATGATGAACATACGAATGACATGATGAAACATACGACAAACATAGACAAGTAACAAATGGGTACTCGTTCAATCAAGAACGATGGCTTACGACAAAGGACCAAACACTATCTCCCATCAACATATTTCCATTAGGTCTTGGTACGCTTAGACCTGATGAAGCAAGTGGATTTGATGCATGTACCTGCAAACTGCATCAAATAGAACTGTCAAACATATCAACATATATTGAAGATACACCATGAAGAAGAGTCACAACATAGAAGGGTACTCATGTGTGAGTAATGCTACACTGTCTCCCTCACTAAGACTAACATGCATCATAACATCACAAACATCACACATATCATAATGACATCATTAAAACTCTAAAATAACATATACCATAACACACACGTGTCTATCATACTGTCATCATATGAAAATAACCAAATGATCACAATGTCAAATGTATCATCTATAGAGTATAGCAACTAACATAGCATCAATGACATAACTAGAGTAATGTAATGTAGCATCCAAAAAAACTAAATGACTAACAAATGGTCATAATAAAACTGAAAAAATAGTATCAACTGGAGGGACACTATAGCCTACGTTATCTTGCTCTATTCTTAGTGTTGTTGTTGATTGGTTGTTGATGGTATATGGTTTATCTTTTATGCAAAATGATCTTCTTGGATAGGGTTATGGGTCCCTTCAAAACCATTTTTTAATGGGTTTTGGGTCCCATCTAAACCTATTTTTCCCCTTAATCAAAAACACCTTGACCACAAAAAATCAGCAATTTAAGCTATATTTTTTTACTAGACCAAAATTTCAACTTGTTGCTAAATTTGAAATCAAAGATATTGGTGCAGCTAAACACTTTCTTGGGATGGAAATTAAAGAGATAGAGTGAAGAGAAAGATATGGATTGGACAAAGTAAGTATGTCAATTCAATTTTACTGAGGTTTGATATGCAAGATTGTAGACCATTGTGCGTTCTTATTTCAGTTGAGATAAAGTTATCTATTCTAGATTGTCAAACATCCCCATTAGAGATGAAAGACATAAGAAAAGTTCCATACCATAGTGCAGTTGGAAGTTTGATGTATGCTATGTTTTGTACTAGATTAGAAATTTCCCAAGAAGTGGGAGTAATTTCTAGGTATATGTCTAATCTTGGTAGAGTTCATTGGGATGTAGTTAAAAGAGTCTTCAAATATTTGCATGGTACCTAAGATTATTCCTTATGTTATCATAGTAATATGACTGAAGATGAAATGTCCCTTGATATTCATGGTTATGTGGTATCAACTTGGGCAAGTGATATTGATATCAAATAATCCACTAGTACTTATGTGTTTACTTTATTTGGTGGTATAACTAGTTGGATGAGTAAGTGATAGGATGTGGTTTCTTTGTCCACTATTAAAGTTGAGTATATGGTAGCTACTCATGCTTGTAAATAATCCATTTGACAAGTAAGAGAATTCGTTTGGATATTAGAATAAAACAAGGCGTAGTGAAAATTTATTGTGATAGTCAGAGTGTGATATGCCTAGCTAAGAACTTGACATTTCATTCCAAGACCAAGTACATTGATGTACATTATCATTTTGCTAGAGATATGATCAAAGATGGTAGGGTGAAGCTAGTTAAGGTAGAGACTTTTATGAATGTTACTTATTCTTTAACTAATCTTGTGAGCACATAGAAGTTCAAATAGTGTTAAGAAACCATGGGCCTTTCAACCCCTAGAAACTAAGAGATGATTTTTATACAACCTCTCATTGCTCTTGCAAGGTGTTCAACAAGTGGGATATTTGTTTGGAAAATGTATCTCAATCTTGCAATTACATAAGGTACTGTTGATATATAAGTTACTATTAATACATCAACGACAAGGGGAACAACACCCCCCCTCTCCCCCCCCCCCCTCGCGAGGGGTCTGAGGGGATCATCCCCTTGGTGAGGAGTCAGGGGGCCATGTACCCTAGGGGGGGTTCAATGGAAACACCTTCAAAAGGACAATTTTGTTTATATTTTATTATTGTAAATCTAGACCATTTATCATTAGGTCTAAGATCTGACAACCAATATTTTATTAGCTTGACTTTCCCTAGAAAGGAAACCCTATTTTGTGAGGGTTTTGTATTATGGTTTTGTATTGTGATGTATTTTGAGAGTTTGATAGAGGTCATGTTGCCTCTGGATCTCTAGTTGGTGATACTCCTATGAGAAGCTTTATCTGCAAGTATATTGTAATCTTTGTGATTTAAGAATAATTTATTGAGCGGATTTTGGAGTGTGGGGTTTTTATTTTGAAAGGGTTTTTCCCACATAAATCAATTTGTTTTGGTATGCATGATATTCATGTTTATTTATGTTTAAGTTTCTATAACTATTAAATATTTGTAAATTTTCACATTATCCTCTTTTCAAGATTAGTGTAGGAAGTTGTTGCGCTATCTTAGCTTCCTTACAAAATTCTTCATTATTTAGAATTTCATAATAGAGATATTGTTGTCGTTGGGGAGGGTGATCATCAATATTCAGTATACATATTCTCATATTTTTCTTCTATTGTTCATTCAATGGATGTACACACTTAGACATCTAGTGTGAACAATTTTAAGGAGATATAGTAATGTCAATTGAATCTTGGAATTCTTTCATTGGTTGAGGTTATAGAGATGTGTATTGACATTTCATCTCCATCTATTATTCCTTCTAATGAGACTCGTATTTCTACATCCATCATCTTACAAATAAAACTACTTGGGATAAGTAATTGACATACATTGTAAGTTTTTTTGAGTCCTATCTTGTATGGTTGGAGGAAATTTTTGAAGAGATTCATCTCCTCTTTGATGCTAGATTTTAAGGAGTTGCATCATCTTCTTTAGATTTTGTGAGGGAACCTTTAGTTCACCTCTTGATCCTTCTTTAGATGATCACTTTTCATAGATTGGAATTGGTTTAGAGACCCTTGATTAGCATTTGGAAGAGGCAAATTTGTCTTTGGACAATGCTCCACATCCATTTAAATAAGGTTCTAGATTTCCATATTCATTAGTGTGGATTGGAACACCTGACTTGATTATAATATATTTCGACACTAACACAGGTACACTTGAGTAGTGTTTGAAGACATCCCACATCTTGATATTTATTCCCTCATGTTTCTTTTAAGAATAGGAATATATCTTGCATACATCCTTGGTTTTTATTATTCTTAAGGGGAAGAATATTGTTCAATAGGATTGGATCATCTTCAACATTCATTGTTAAGTATTTGCCATCATTGCAAGAGAATGTACATTAGAAGGGGGATTAATATTCTATTTTTCTACTCTTACTAGGGGAATTTTTCCTTACATGGGCTTTTATTCTTCTCATTATTCTTCTCATTATTCTTTGAGAGCATTTTGAATTTTTCTCTTTTAGGGAAGAGTTTTGTACCACTATATTTTTCCTTTTTTCTATTTGTGAGAGATTATTTTGTACATGAATACCTAACATGGCCTAGTAGCTAGGATATAGATTTATATTTTTAATCTTGTACATTCTCCCTAAGTTATAATTAAGGGGGGGTATTGGTGTGAAAAAGGTATTTTACCTAATTGGTTCATCACCTAAGTCCTACCCACACTAATTAATTTCTCTATTCAAAGCACCCAAATACTATGCTAGGAAATTTTAAAATGTAGATATATATTTATGTATTGATCAATGAGATTTTCATGTTTTATATGGATTTATAATGTGTTTAGACATGTTCATGATCTGTCTTGTCTTTTTTATGTATATTCTTTTTTAAGTTTAAAATTTTTCATTGATTGTCACTCAAATAAATTTTAACATGTATGAACTTTTTTCCTCTATTTTAGTACCCTTAATCATGGATATTTTTTTGTACTTATATATATTTTTGGACTTATTTTGAAATTATTTGTTCAATTGTATCTTTTCATAGTTAATTTTTTATGTCTATTAAATACATTAGCCTTGTTTTGAGAATCTCTTTGTTTATATGCACCATAAATTTGTCTTGTATTTAAATTTTATGATCTCCCTATTGTTATGGTATAAGAACATTAAATATTAAGAGTCCTTCATGATGGGGGAATGGGTGTCTAAAATCCCATATATTATTGAAATGAAATACAAGCAATGAAATTTTCTCCTTAGAGTTCAGTTTTAACTTTGACACAATATGTTCAACCTCATGAAAACTTTGATAAACACTAATCAATAGTTGGGAATGATTGAATTTTCTACAATGAATTTATATGATATTAAATATGATGATTGGACATGATATACAAATTCTCTATGAGAACATTTGAAATAAATTTTGAAAAGAAAATAACTACAAATCTTATGACATGAATTTTTAAGAGCTTTAAACTATGAAAATTCCCATTTATATTATTGTATAGTAAAATAACAAAATATAATTATAATTGTGAGGATCAAATTAATTGAAAATTATATCATGAACCGAAACATGGTATTAGAGTTAAAATTTATATTGAAACTATGAAATACTAAACCAAGATTAAATGAGAGGATTTAAAATCATATCAATTTGAGGTTCAGTATCAAATCCAAACCATGAATGTTACATAACTGTGATTTAGAGTTCAATAAAATTAATATCAAAATTAGAGGTTTGAAGGAGAATCTGAAGAATGTTCTGAAAGGTTTGGTGTCGAACATTCTTATTGATAGAATGGTGGACCTTGAAGGTTCCTATCATGAATTTAAATCTCCGTGTGAGGAAATATTGTCTGCACTGGAAGCCAAGGTTTTAGGTATAAATGCGGATATCAAAAAACTTTTACAAGCATGTCATATCTCTATGAAGAACAACACAGAATCCTTGGAAGTCCTTTTTAGAAAGATCAATGAGCTCAGGGAGGATTAGGTTTATTTCTCTAAGCTTATGGAAAAAGAGTATGCGGCCAAAGGAAAAGGTTAAAAACTTACTAAGGATGATGAAAAAGGACCTATTGTTAGAGGGTTAGCCGAGTGGAAGAAATCATTTGATGTCGAGAAGAAGGAGATGTTGGATATGGTTGAAAAGTATAGGAACCAATATATGGAGGTGGTCAACACTCTGAGTGGCTTGAACTAGCACTTGGTCTTTTTCTTTGTTTCTTTTTATTTCATACTAGGTGTAAGTTTCTTTTAGGTTGTTGGGTGTTGATGGTAGTTTCTTGTCATATTTTTAGGTCAGCACCCGCTCTGTTATGAATTTGGTTGATGGGTTGTTGCTGATGGTCTTTTTAATATCCTTTCGTGCAACATTTTATCTTTTTCTATAAAGGGTTTCGAGCCCCTTCAAAGCCCGTTTTCCCCTTATAATCAAAACCATGATTTAGAGTTTGGATTAAGATTATGTGACTCAAATAACATAAATTAATGATATCTTGGTTAAATATTTGAGTATGGTATGTGGAGGTTCTATATTAAACATAAAACCCTAAACAATATTATTATGAAGAATAATTATCCCCTTTAGATGATAAAGGTTCTATTATACCAACTCTATAGTGTGAAATTCTTCGACAAGATATAACTTGAGCTACTTTTCGTTGAAATATCATATTGATTTGTAGATAATATCCTCTATTTAAAACAAAGTGATCTTGATCACAATGCTTACTTTATCAATCATATATTTGGAATAGTTTTATGACTTTAGAAGGTTTATAATCAAGAAAAAGGGTTGTGATTTGAAAGTGTGGTGATAGGAAATTATTAGACTATTGATATGATTCATGCAATGGATTTTCCTATTAGATAGAAATAATTTTCTTGTATTAGTGAAGGGTTAAATTATTAATTCAAATGGGTGTTGAGAACCATACTTATTACTAACATTTACCTCATTTTGTCATTGAAAATGGGAACCCATAAAATGGTGTTTAAAATATTTAAATGCAAATAAAACTAAGTTTTATATACCATCTATTCTCTTTAAAAGGATAATATTAAATTCTAAAGGGTTATATAAAATTTATATTGTATCGTTTGAGCATCACATAATACTATTAGTCAAGAATATCTCAATAGTTTACTAAATTATAGAGGTAATTTTCCTATGACACAACAACTCTATGTGTATGCAATAGGGCTATTTAAAAATAAAAAAAAATTAATTTTAACTTTTGTGTGAATTATAATAAATACATAATTCAAGTTTACTAGATAAGGAGATCATGATACTTTTAAATGTCTACTATATTAAAATAATAAATTCCACTCATATGTTTGACAAATATTGCCATGCAAGGTCTCTATGGAAAAATGAGGAAATTATGATGAAGATCAAGGTTCATGTTTGTACTTTTATTGAAGAGACTTGTTGTAATTGAACTTGTCATCCATATGATCACATCTCATTTTAGGGGATTATTTTTGGAAAGTAATAATAACATATAGTTTTTCCTTTAAAGGAAAAATCATAAATAATGGTTTTCTAAGCTTTGAAACATCCCACCAACTAGGAAGATCTTGATTAATTAGATGCGCTCTTCTAAAAGCAAAAGTTAACAATTAAAGATTCTTTCCTCAATTCAAATGGGGTTTCACATGACAATAAAAAGAGGTGGACCATGTAGGTAATTTTTGTCTTATTTGTACATCCTCTTATCACATCTTGTCAAGCTATTAGAAATTAATAATAATAATCTATTTGAAGTACTTGCTAGTAAAACAAGAATTAGTAATTGAACATAAAGAATTATCTTAATCTATTAAATACTTCTACCTCCTAACTTATCATGTGACAATTTTTCACTAAACTTCTAAATATCAACATGGTACTCTTGACTATATTATTAGAGAGATTTAAAAATTGACCATGTCTAAATTTATTTCCACGTAGCTTTGACCATAGTTTGCAAACTTATAATTCAATAGTAGGCATTTTAGTCAATGAAGCAATTAATTATAATCCTCTTATAATCTCAAAATATGTAAGGACTTACTATCTTTCTCATTCAACACAAAATTAGTTAAAAAACTATAAAGAAAATCTTCAATATCCTTATTTATAATGTTCCCAATAGTGATTAATTAAGAAATTGTCACCCCAAATGTCACACTTAGCATCATATATTATATAATTTACCTCATAGAGCTACTAGTATTGTGATAAGACATTCAAACCAATACCATTACTTCTTTATTGTTGTCTCTTTCACGAAGTCCTTGACTGTTTTATAGATTGTGATATTGCTACTAGGATTCAACCGTTTAGTTTTACGAGTCAAATTCATTGACCCATGTTTCATGAGTAGTGGTTCACAAGAACCCATCTCTCATGATAATAAATAGTCCACTTAGCACTCATTGCATCTAGGTGATACTCACAAAGGTGAAGCATTGGATCTTCCTGAGAGGTCACCCATCACAGTACTACTCCAGCTCAAGCACTCTTAACCATAGAGTTTTCCCCAAGGTTTAGCCCACTTAGCTTGCAACCCCATTGTTTTATAGATATTTTCATTTTCTAGGGTTGTCAATTTATTTTGTTTCCAACATTACCAATCTAACTTTAAAGTTGATCCTCTTATTTATTTTTTGTCATAAATTGATAGCATGCTGTGGCCAACATTCTAATACTTTACGATGAAAACCACCCAACATAAAGTATCTGCACCTTGACCACAATAAACCGACAATTTAAACTCTTCCTATTTTTCTAAAGATCCGACTACATGTTTAAATGCAATCTTACCACTTTGATAATTTATTTTTCCTTATATAATATTAAAAAAATGCAATTCTTGTCACTTGCTTTTTATAAACAAAGGGAATTTGCTTTTATTATTTCAAGACATGCTATCACCTTTTTGTTTCTGTGTTTTTTTCTTTCTTTCTTTTCACAGAACGTCTTTAGTACAGATGAACGGCTCCTATCATTCTTATCTCATTGAACTCTACAACTGGATCTCTAAATTTTGAAAAAATAAAATAACAGAAGAAGATAAACACCACCCTTAAATAATTGAAGAGACGTACGAGAGATGCTGAAATGGGGTGTATCCAACAAACTGAGGGATCTCGCTAAAATGTCTCCTACCAAACTCATGATTTGATTTTCTCCAGCTTGCGTGTTTTCCTCATGTCAAGAATGGCATATAAAAACGGCTTCTTCTTCATCTCTCGAGAGGAGAAACATCAAATCCTTGTCTTTGTTTATTCCACCTTAGAACCTGCTGCTTTACTCCATTTTTTTCCTCTCCTGTATAATTAGTTATTTAAGAGTATAGATGCTGATGTCCATCAAACGGCTACTTAACTTTTAAATCATACTAAAAATTAAATATAATAATGTATTGGTGCAAGGGCATGAGCCCATTATCTGCATCTTATCGCCGGAGGTTCAAGTCATGGGTTTGCTCCTCATGGTTGTGGGTTTGAGTCTGAGGGCCGGTTTGACCCGATGCATGTTGCTCACTGAGAGTGGTGTACATCCTGCTCGCCCCTCACTGATGTCAGTGAGCCGTGAGGATACCATTGTGTCATAAAAAAATAAAAATGTATTGGTGCAAGGAAATAAAATGTATCTACATAAAATGAATTATTTAGCTTTCAATATTCTAAAAGTGAGAGTTGCGAATGATAATATATATTATAATAAATATTTGTTAGCTTTAGGTTAGTTGTAGAATATGATTTTATTAAGTGTTTTCAGTTGCAGGTCTACAAACTTGTAGCATGATTGACAAACATATTAAAATTAGGAAAAAATATATTTTTCACTAAATGATAGGAAAAAGGAATAGTTGAAAAATGTTTAATAGTTTATTGATCAACTATAATAACAAATTACAAGCAAGTATTTCAGATTTTACTATGAACTATTGAAGCATAAGATCACAAACCATCAAATGGAAAATAGCAACTAGTAATCATGAAAAAGGAAATGCATGAAACAAGAAGGTTGCTCTAGAGAATAGCTAGAATAGTGTGAAAAATGGATAAAGAGAGATTGTAGAAGGTGACACATTCAATATAAAACTATCTAGAAAACATTTTGTGATAGGGACACTACAACATCACACCAAGTGCACAACAACAATAGTAGGGAACTAGAATTGATGCAAGAGCATCTGGGTGAATGAGCAATCCATATCGTCCAAAAAATTTTTAGTTTAGTTTAGTTTTTTTGGTTTTGATTTTCAGTTTAGAGAGCAACTAATGTGGATTTGTGGTCAATTGAGGTAGAGCAGGGTGACATTATTGTCATTCCATTGGCAAAATATCATGTTTAAATATGTAATTTGAAGCTTCATTGTCTGATGAATTAAATTTCATTTGGTTCTTGAAGATTGACTTTGGTAATGTGAACTGTTTATTCATTCGATATTTTGAGTGTGAATTTTATGCCTTGTTTTTAACTACAAAATATATTTTAGTTGGAATGATGAGTCGTTGGCCTATTGAGAAAAATGGGTCAATTCATTATCAAGTTAAAAAAATATGGAGAAAGAGGGGTCGCACGTAGAGAATGGAGGGGGCCCGCTCATAGAGAAAATGAAGAGGCAAAGAAAAGGAAGGGAAGAGGATGGAGCACATGAGAAAAGAGATTTCAACATAGTCAAAATAAGTGTAGTGAGTTGCTAAGTAAAAAAGATTAAAAAAAGACATAAACTTGCATAGAGGAGGTGTTGGTTTGTTTTAAAATTCCAACCGATTATTGAAATTATCTAAAGAATAGCCAATTCTCATGCTCAAATATTTTAACAGGTTTTTCAATAAACATGAGATTGATTCTACAATTTTCTCCTTTGAATTTCAAGTTCTGCAAGACATAGGAGGGTGATCCTTAACATTATCAAAGGAAACCATACTCAATTCGCATCAGGATATGGTTAAAGCATAAATGCTCTCATGAAATTGTCAAGAATTATAAATAGATCCATCTTAATGGGCTAGATTATTGGTAACTTTTTCATTACTGAATTTGAGAACACATTAAAGCATAAGGAATAAATTAAAATATAAAATGAAAATTATTTGAATAAGAATACCCATAGATATGTAACCAGTGTTCATATTTAGAATGGAGTCTTAAACCAAGGTAACAAAGTCAAAAGGAAATATTGTATTTCTTCTAGACAACTAACTAAAATTAAATTCATTATAAGCTAATATGCCATTGCCTTATAATGATATTCTTTCATATTAGACTCATAACCAATTCTTCTTAAGTCAATCCCTAAACATATTAGAACTCTCAATATCTCAAATACAACAATTTAATCCATTAATTTAACAAAATCCATATGAGAAAAATTCATTTGAACAATAAGGAAATGATGAAAATAAATTATCCTTGATTAATTTTATTCATCAACTTAGTAAGATGTACACTTGGAGATAGTTGATTGTAAATCTGTTACAATGTATTCATATATTTGGAATTTTTTTTGATGTACAAAATCTACAATTGCATTTCCATCTCTTCCTTGAAAAACCTAACCAAATGAGTACAACTTAAGACATAACCTCTCTGCTTCACCGAAATCCAAAATCCTTACAAAATGGCTTAGAATTCCCTTTTATAGAAATAAGGGAGCAACAAGCTTAAAGCCATGGACATATGTCATATTTTCATTTGAGAATATTGTCCTAAGGATCAAACAAAATACTACAAATACCTTACAAAAGACAAAACACATTATTAAAAGATAAGATAGTGATAATAGATTTCCACAATCCATGAAGATTAGCTGAAAGTGTTTTTGGATTAGATTGTGTTTGTTTTTTTGCATCAACGTTTTGAATCACACTTTGTGATCCATCATCTAGATATGAGAGAGCATGAGGAGTAAAATGAATAGTTGCAGACCAAGAATTAAGACAACTATTCATTTTACTCCATATGCTCTCTCATATCCCGATGATGGATCATGGAGTGTGATCTAAAATGTTGATGCAAAAAAACAAACACAATCTGATCCAGAAACACTTTCAACTAAAAGACAAGATAGTTGTAGAAGCCATTGAAAAAGATATTTTTGATTTTCATAATCAAAATAAATGGAAGGAAGATGTGATTATTCAGTTGTTCTTTTCCATCCACATTGCAAATACATTCTTTGGAGGCCAAGGAGATGCAAAAATTATTTTGATGTGATTCAAATGAAAGGAATATTCTTCATCAATGCACCTTCTTGCATCATCAACAAAATTTATTAAACTTGCCTCCAATTTTACCAAATTATCCAAAGCAACATCCATCTTGTATGTATCTATATTATCTGAACTATAAAAATAGAATTCAAGATGGGAGATTATATATTACTAAACTCATCCCTCCACACCTTATACTCCTTTAATCCTCCATCCTAAGATAAAATATTAGGCATGATTCCATATTTAAGATGATCAAAATTTTCCAAGGATTTCTCCATGGCAAGCTGATAGCTCTCATGAAAAATTATGTTATCGTCAATGGAATTTGAATTCTCAGAAATAACTTCTAATCATGTTGGAGCATGGATATCAAGATTTTCTCTTTCTATTATCTTCTCCATCAACTTCTTTCTTGGACACCAAGTGTCTTGGACACTCTAGAGTCTAGATTTTAAGGAAATGTGAACAATATGAGCGGTATTAATTGCATTATACACATTCCATGCATCTTCTAAATGGCTTAAAATGCATGATAGACTATGACCAGAAATGCTATCAACAATTTCTATGAGCCTTTAACTTTTTCTCATCCTTAGCTTTATTTTCTACCTTTTTTCTCTCAATCAACTATTTTTTTTAAATTATCTAATTCCATGGTTAGAGATGTCTTCTCTTGGTCACTATTAATTTCAACCCCATATTGAGGTGGTGACATCAATCTAGTAACAACATTCACTTAATCCTACAACTTTAAATTCAGAGCCTTTTCCTTAAGCATGTATGCCTCCAATTTTCTTACTAATGCTTCTATAAATATAGCTATGTTTATAGTTAATGGTGCTACCTATATATCACTTGTATCACCTAATATTCTGACAATCATATTACTAGTTAATTTTCTAGTATCATCGATAACTTCAGGTTTATTGGTCTTAAGAAAAATTTACCAAATGAAAAAGGTCTCATGCCTTGGGTTAAAGCCTAAGCCACAATAAAGTGCATTTGCTTGCTCCTCAGATGTCAAAGTAGGGTCACTTCCTTCTTGTTTTTGAATAGTATCAAATGTAATTGTAGATGATATATGCCATCCTAGTAGGAGAAAACATCCACCACTTCTTACTAATTCCTTGCCCTTTTGAGGTGTCATGTCAACCATTTTTGCATCTACTTCTTTCCAAAACTAGGAAATCAACACCTTTTTTCCCACCTCAATGAGTTGTTTCCCTTTTAAGGTTTTCTACAACTCTTCACCTTTATTCCTAAGGATGAAATCCTTGAATTTATTGGTGGTTATAAATGTTTCATCTTTCTTGAATTTAGAGCAAGCTAATGCTCACACTTCATCTGCCACATGATATTTAGTCTCAAAATTTATTAGCATCCTTTCATTGGATGGTCTTACAACCACAACTCTGGTAGGGGGATGCATTACTTTTACCACATCGGAATCCTCTAGAGATTCATTAGGTACAATGGGGTATTCCACCAAAGAGTCTATGGTGGGAGTTACTTGTTGTAGAGGTGTTACATTCTTAGGGATTGGTTGTTTAATTATTTGATAGGAAGGACTAGGTTTATCTATTTGAGGCACATTTAAAGTCACATTAGCCAATAAATTGGTTGCATTTTCTAGCATTGTCATGATTCTGAGGAATGGGTCTTGAATCTCTATATGTGAACCCTTATAGGAGGGATCTACCTCTTTCCTCATTTCTTCAACTATCTAGATTTTCACCCATTGCTCCCTCATTTTGGCAAATTATTTCTTTGAAAAATAATTCCTTATCAAATCCTCAATTGGATTATTCTCATGAACAAATACAGCAAATTTATACTTGGTCTTTGTTGGGATTAAGGTGTATCAACCTTAGAGTCCTAACATTGATTTAATTAATGTAATTAATGTATCTATTTGTATTATTTAATTTAATATGGTGTCATGTCATCAATTGTGGCCCATCGGTTGGGTGGAATCCTCGTTGGAGGTGTTCGGATGACACATCATCATCCCAAGTGGACATAGGCATCCCACTTTGAAATCTATGACATATTACAGACTCTATGATGTCACAAGGCATTTGTCATAGCCTATTTTTAGCATATTCTTGGTGCCTGAGCTTGGAAGAACAATATTTGCATATTTGAAACTTGTCAGGGGTGTAAGGGAATGTTGTACATGTGTCCAAATGCATGTTTAAGGAATTGATACTTGTGCCTTTTGAATTTGGATGACCCACACCTTCTAGATGCTTCATGAAGCTTGTAACACTCTATTTATTGAGTGCCTTGTGTTGTAGAATGCAGTTTTGTTTGCAGGTAATGAAGTGTTGCCAGTATTACTCCAGAAACATGTGTTGGTGTTGAAGCACTTGTTGAAGAAGCTTGTACTTGGTGATATATTATAACTATTATTTGAAGTAATAAAAGATAGTACCATGCTTTTGGAGGGTGGGGGTTTTTAACCTGAAAGGGTTTTCCCCATGATAAACTTGGTGTCACTATTTATGCATTGTTGTATGTGTGTACTTGCTGATTTAATCCATTATTCTCTATGTGTATCTCTCATTGAACTGAATAAGGTGTTATAAATAAATTTTTGTAACTCTCCTTTGATTAAACTAGTGTAAGAAGTTGTTTTCACTCACTCGACTTCCTTTCAGTTGGTATAAGAGCCTAACCAACCTTGTTTCCTTTCTTGGGTAGAAGGGTTTTTTGTGCTAATTTCAGTTTCAATGGGAGTTTTGTAGAAGAGTGTATTTAATGACCTTGTTGTAGGAAAGAGATGGAAAATTTTAACGGTGGTAATTTTGAGTTGTGGAAGCTCAAAATGGAAGACATGCTCATAGACCATGACCTATGGGATGCAATTTTTGGAACCAAACCTTCAGACATGAAACAAGAAGATTGGGATCTCATGGATAGAAAAGCCAAGGGTCTTATTAGACTATGTTTGGTTGATTTCATCCTCTTGAATGTCCATGAAGATAAAACTTCTGCTTCTTTGTGAAAGAAGCTTGGTGATGTCTACCGGGATAAGTCCTTGGTAAACAAGATTTTCCTTAGAAAGAATATGTATTCTTTGAAATGGAAGATGGAGGGTCTATAGTAGATCACCTAAATGCATTTAACATTTTGGTTGCACAATTGGGTTATGTTGGAGACAAAATAGATGAACAAGACCATTGCATGATCCTTTTGTATTCATTGTCGAAATCTTGGGATCACTTGGCAATGACTATTGGAAGCACTACTTCCACCTTCAAGATGGATGAGGTTGTTGCCTCATCACTATCTAAGGAGATGTGAAGGAAGTCTTCTAAGATGGCCAAGGAGGCCCTTGCAGTCTGGGGAAGACCAAAAGAGAGAAGCAAAAAGAAAGACAAGAAATATAAGTCAAAGTCTCCTAGTAAGAAGTCCAAGGTAAAATGTTGGAATTGTGGTGAAGTTGGTCACATTCAGAAAGATTGCAAGAAGGAGGAGAAGAAGAAAAATAAGTCTTTCTCCAATTCTAAATCTGAGAAATCATCCCAAGATGATGAGAAGCTTTTATTGTGGCCTTGGAAGCCCATACATCAGATAATGTGTGGTTGATAGATTCAGGTGCATCCTTTCACATGAATTCTCATAGAGATTGGTTCTTGAAGTATGAGGAGTATAATGGTGAAGAGGTATACCTGGGTGATGACTCTCACTTGAATATTGTTGGTCATAGAAGAGTCTAAATCAGACTTCCTAATGGAAGAGTGAAGGGGATTAATGGTGTCTTGCATATCCTAGGTTTGGCATGAAACCTGATTTTTGTAAGAAAATTGAATGATTTGGGAGTGGAATTTTTTTCTCTAATAGATGGTGCAAGATGACAAGAGAATCTATGGTATTGGCTAAGGGAGTTCGTATTGGATTAATGCATTATACAGTGCAATAGTTCTTCTGATGTACTGAAGAAGAGACCTTTGGATTCTTCATCCTCGCCATCTGATTGTGTAGAAAACAAGCAAGTTGTAGCTACATCCGATGGTCATGCATTTTGGGTACCTAAGGGTGCTTATTCCATGGAAATGAAACTTCCTGTAGAGAAGACAATGTTATGGCACCAACGACTTGGTCACATTGGTGAGAAGGGTCTTAGAACCTTGAAAAATAAGAGCCTTGTTGAAGGCCTTGATGATTGTAATCTCGAGTTTGAATTTTTCAAACATTGTGTATATGGAAAAGAACACCGTGTTTCTTTCTACTCTAGTTCTCACAAGTCTTTTGGAGTCTTGGATTATGTACATTCAGATGTTTTTGGTCCTGCAAATGTTCCTTCATTATCAAAAAATATATATTTTGTTTCTTTCATAGATGATTATAGTAGAAGGACATTTGTTTATTTTCTTAGAAGTAAATTTGAAGTCTTTAGTCGGATTAAGGAGTTTAAGGCCTTGGTAGAAAACCAGACTAGCATAAAGATCAAGTGTTTGAGAAATGATAATGGTGGTGAGTTTTGTTCCGTAGAGTTTGAAAATTTTTGTAAAGAGAACAAGATTGAGAGACATAAAACCAATCCCTACACTCCACGAAAAAATGGAGTTGCAGATAGGATGAATAGAACATTGATGGAGAGGGCTAGGAGTATGTTGAGTGGTGCTAGCCTTGAACAAATTTTTTGGGCTAAAGCAGTAGCCATTACATTTTATTTGATCAATAGATCTCCTACATCAATGCTTGTTGGAAAGACACCCATGGATGTGTGGTTTGATAAAAATCCTTCGATGAGACATCCCAGAGTATTTGGTTGTGAATCTTATGCTCATGTTTCAATTGAAAAGAGGTCTAAGTTGGAGAACAAGGCTATTAAGTGTATCTTTATTGGCTATGGTGTCAGTGTAAAAGGGTACAAGATTTGGGATCCAGTAGCACAGAAGGTTCTCTACAATAGAAGTGTGATCTTTAGATAGATGAAATCTTCCTTTGTTGAGCTACAACCAGAGAAAGAGAAGAAACAAAAGGAGGAGGTAGTTTAGATTCCACCTACTCTAAAGAAGAAGAACTGAGTACTCTTGTTGGACCTATTGATGAGGAGAGCTTTGAAAGATATGAAGAAGAAGAACCTCAACCTCAACCTTTGAGGAGGTCTACATAGGTTAAGCAACAACCGAAAAGGTTTGGATATTCATTGTTGGATTCCAGTTGCATATTTTCCTTGATTACTAATACTAATGAGCCTAGGACATTTAGAGAGGCAATGAGTATGAATGATTCAAATTCCTGGATGCAAGCCATGGATGAGGAGATGGCTTCATTAAAGAAAAATAAGACTTGGGATTTGGTACCTTTTCTTAGGGGACACCTGTTGGTTATAAATGGGTGTTCAAGAAAAAGTGTGGTCTTGATGGTAGTGTTGAGAAGTATAAGGCACTCTTGGTCACTAAGGGATTTTCCCAGGTGGAGGGAATTGATTATGGAGAGATATTCTCCCCTATAACAAAGCTGACATCTATCTAGCTTATGTTGTCACTTGTAGTTGCATATGACTTAGAGGTGGAGTAGATGGATGTGAAGACAACATTCCTTCATGGTGATTTGGAGGAAGATATTTACATGTCACATCTAGAGCATTTCATTGAAAAAGGTAAAGAAAATTTGGCTTCCAAACTAAAGAAGTCTCTTTATGGTTTGAAACAGTCTCCTAGAATATGGTATTAGAAGTTTGATACCTATGTGTTGTCATTGGGATTTCAGAGATTTAAATCTGACCATTGTGTATACTTTAAAGCTTATAATGGTTGCATTCTTATTATTTTTCTATACGTAGATGATATGTTGTTTATTGGGAATGGTAAAAGCATGATTTCAGATTTGAAGTTTCAATTGTTAGAATAGTTTGAGATGAAAGAACTAAGTGCAGCTAGGTACATTCTTGGAATGGAAATCATGAGAGACATAGCTAATAGAAAGCTTTGGTTAAGCTAGAGAAAATATGTGAACTCTGTGTTGGAGAGATTCAAAATGGTAGATTGTAGACAATTAATTGTTTTTATGATGCAAGGGACAAAGCTTTCTATGAATGATTGTCCAAAATCTCCTACTGAGATGGAGGACATGACTAGAGTACCTAATGCAAGTGTAGCTGGTAGTTTGATGTATGTGATGGTGTGTATGAGACCAGATATTACCCAAGTAGTGGGATTCCTTAGTAGTTTCATGGCTAATCCTAGATGGGTGCATTGGGATGTTGTTAAGAGGGTGTTCAGATATTTACAGGAAACTTTCAAGTATTCCCTGTTTTTTCATGGTTATCCTACTGGACCTCAGCATTCAATGAGCATTCAAGGATATATGGATTCAGATTAGGTAGGTGACATTGACAACAGAAGATCCACCAGTGGTTATGTGAACTTATGATGTTTGGTGGTGCTATCAATTGGATGAGTAAGCAACAGGCTATAGTCGCTTTATCCATGAAAAAGGCAAAGTATATGGCAGCCACTCATGCATGTAAGGAAGCCATTTGGCTTAAGAGGTTGTGTTCTGATATTGGTTTACATGCATGGAAAATTACTATTTGTTGTTACAGTCAAAGTGCAATTTTTCTAGCAAAGAATCCTACCTTCCATGCCAGAACAAAGCACATTGATGTATAGTATCATTTTGTTCATGATATGGTAGAAGATGGAAAGGTGAACTTGGAGAAGGTTGACACTTTGGTGAATGTTGCAGATGCACTAACAAAACTAGTGAGCACGAAAAAAGTTAAGATGGTGTTCCAATTCCATGGACCTTGGGTCCCAGAAAAGATGATTCAATACGAATCTTGGTAGGTCTTCGACAAGTGAGATAATCTTGGGATTAAGGTGTCTCAACCTTAGAGTCCTAAAATTTATTTAATTAATGTAATTAATGTATTTATTTATATTATTTAATTTCCTATGGTGTCATGTCATCAATTGGGGCCCACCGGTTGGGTGGCATCCCCATTAGAGGTGGCTGGATGACACATCATCATCTCAAGTGGACATAGACATCCCACTTTGAAATATATGACATATTACAGATTCAATGATGGTCATAAGGCATCTGTCATAGCCTATTTTTAGCATATTCTTGGTGCCCAAGCTTGGAAGAAGAATATTTACATGTTTTCCACTTGTTGGGGGGTGTAAGGGAATGTTGTACATGTGTCCAAATGCATTTCTAAGGCATTGAAACTTGTGCCTTTTGAATTTGGATGATCCACACCTTCTAGATGCTTCATGAAGCTTGCAATACTCTGTTTATTGAGTGCCTTGTGTTGTAGAATGCATAGTTTTGTTTGCAAGTAACGAAGTGCTACCGATATTACTCCAGAAATAGGTGTTGGTGTTGAAGCACTTATTGAAGAAGATTTTACTTGGTGATATCTTCTAACTATTATTTGAATTAATAAAATATAGTACCATGATTTTGGAGGGTGGGGTTTTTCACTCAAAAGGGTTTTCCCCATGGTAAACTTGGTGTCACTATTTATGCATTGTTGTATGTGTGTACTTTCTGATTTAATCCATTATTCTCTATGTGTATCTCTCATTGTAATTGAATAAGGTGTTATAAATAAATTTTTGAAACTCTCCTCTGATTATATTAGTGTAGGAAGTTGTTTTCGCTCACCCGGATTCCCTCTAGTCTTGACATCATGAATGGAATTTTTAGGATCACAATTCTGTCAAGAATAGACTTGGGTAGAATATTGGGTTCCATTGGGGAATTATAAAACCTTATTACTATAACATATGAGTAAAAAAACTAATCTCCCTAATTGTGATCAAATCCCAATTTAGGTTAGAGCTCCTTTAACTTCCTATGAAAATCCCCAATTAAACCTCTGCCCTAGATTTCTGAGTATATAGTAAACCACTATTGCTAAGAAATCCTTCATAGGACTATCACCAAGTAGAGATTTGGGGGAATTTTAATACCTTAACAATATCTACAAAACTCACACAAAACCTTCATCTAAAACAACTAATCTATAGGAGATCTATAATACATGAAACCATCAAATGGTAATTAGAAAGCCATGAGCTAAAACCACCCAAAATGGTGCAAAAATTATCCCCTATCAAACATGCCTTATGAGTTTTCATAACATGCATCATAAAGCTAGTCAATAAGTGTAAATCCCCTTTATAACTCTTTTATGTGTCCAACAACTTTTGATGCTTCCTAAGCGAAATTTAAAAGGTTGTAAATTTTTATTCAATTAGCCAATTTGACAAGTTTTTTAATTTAAACTAAAGAGATTGAAGAGATCTATGAAAAAAGAATCTCCATAGGTGATACCAAACAACTAAGAATATTTATTTTAGACAAAAACCAATTATATAACCTAGAAGCTAAACATTTTTGTAGCCTTATCATTTGGAGCAAGAATGAGATACCTTCCCTAATAGGGGGAAATTAATTTCTCTAATTACATGTATTTTCATGATTACATCTTACCTATGTTATTATATTATTATAATACATTCATATCTTTTAAAACTTTAACATACCTTTGTATGGAACAAATTGATGGAGGAAACTATATCACTAACATTCATTTGTGATTTATGTTTCATAGTGGAAGGCTTATAATCACTTTCATTATAGATATACCTTTATCACTCTTTCTATATTGTCAAAAAAAATTGCTAAGAAAACATCTTATCACTTTTATGTTTAGTTACTACTTCCACTCAGTCAAAAAATTTTTACCCTTCTCCTTGTACTTTATTATTAAACATCATTTTGATAAAAATATAGTTAGTGCCTATTTAAAAGTTGAAAAAATGTTATTCCATGTTTTACTATCTTCTTTTATAGTTTTTAATGGAGCAATCATGAATGTCAAAGAGAATACATTAATTAATTGACATCCATACATGTAACCTTCAAGTGTCAAAATATTTACTTTTAATTTTTTCTACTAGATTTTCTTTGATGTATATCCTCATTTTAGTTTGCATGTAAATCAAAGTGAGAGAAAAATGTAATAGTGAAATTCACATACTCCATTGTTTTTATCTTCATTTTGGACTCACTTTGGGTGGTATCTCACTAATGTAACTAGTGTCCAAATTGGCATATTTTTACATGGGGGTTGAGAACAACCTTATCTCAGTCATATTCCATCTTCACACATCCCAACAAAGACTTAATTTTTAATTTTCATTATTTATCATCTTGGTTTATATTTGTAGGTGCAAAAGTGACTTAATCAATTACGTCTATATGTATTTAAGTCCAAGTTTTATAAAAAATTATACCTGAATTGGGCTCTTTTTCCCCTTTCTAAATAATCATTATGAGCCGACTAAAGTGTAGATTATTTCAAATTGCATGCTAGGGTCATGTATAAAATGACACACCTCACAATATATGTACATCATTAGGACATTTATATGAGATCATTATAACAACATTATAGAACATTTTGATTGCATTATCAACTTGCATCATCTTTTTTACCTCATAAGATCCTTCACAATATTGATAGACACCATCCATTTTTAAACAAATGAAAATAAATTATTTCCACTTTATAAATTTCTACTAAATTAGATTTATCACCTAAATTTATAAATATATATAAATAAATTAATTATACACATGAAATCAAACTCACACTCACAAATTTCATTTTTACTAGTATGATATTAAACCAAACATTGATTAAGATTTATTTCTTTTAATATTATCATTTGACATATACTAATTCTATTTCTTATATATCCAAATATTTGCCATTAGAATATTAACATGACCTTTTTAACATGTGTCTAGTTTTATGTGTATACATGAAAAGAATTCGACCTTAAACTCTTAAGAGAATAATTCTTTATTTTTATAGTTTTTGCACGATTGCCCATGTTAGTGTAGACACATGCTTAAGATATAATATGGTTTGCTTATTCCAATGTATTTTACAAACAAAAAAGCCTTTCATATTTTCCACATGGTGAAACTAATGACGTAGTGGAGTGTTTCAAATTGGACTAGCATTAAATGTTTAATATAAAGTAATTAGAAAATTAACCCTTATACTATTGTCGTTTTGTATGTGTAAAATATCTTTTTATTATTTTTGTTTGATGATCTATAATAATATTTAAAAATCCAAGTTTAGTTCTCATTTAAGGGAATTGTTTTAGAATAGTTCAAAATGGTCAAGAATCAAGAGTTTATCAAGAACAAAAATGGTCTAGTCATCTAAAAGGAACTAGCTTTTATAGTGGTAAGATTGATTTGTTAGTGTTTAACAAAGCATTGGAAGATAAGTGTGATAGGAGTGTAACTATGTTTTTAAATAAGTGATTTTAATATATATTTTTTAAAAATAATTAAATAATTTTAAGGTTTGTCAAAGATATATTTGGATAGAAAATTATACGTATAGGGAAGTGTTCTAAGGTGGTAATTCAAACTGATTTTATCACAAATTGAACAATCTAAAGATTTGTCAAAGATCTATTTGGATAGAAAAATCTATGTATAGGGAAGTGCTCTAAGGTGATCATTCAAATTGATTTTGTCACAAATTTTATGCATTATCTTCTAGATGTAATAATAATTTTATAATTTTTACAACTATTCTTTTGTATAGCTTTTCACAAGTTAAGGGAGAGATAGGGCAAGATAATATGTCTATGAAAATAAGGGTTGAGGGTTAAGGTTCAACAATGATTGTAGTCCTTGGTGATGGTAATGTTGATGATATTTTAGAGAAGCAAAGAAATGGGACTCCTTCATGTCTTTTGTAGAGATATGGGGAAAATATTGGTAGGCTTACATAAGCACCACCACCTTGGCCCTCTTGAAGTTGAAAATAAATTTACAATTATGGTGTTATATGGCCTTGTTTCCATATGGTCTTATCACCGTAGTAAATTTTTTTATGAGATTAAACTCCCATCTCTGACAAGGCACCAAAGGTAGACTAGTTCAATTAGAGGAACAATGTGTGCAAGAGGTGGTAGACACAATGCATGCATCTCCTATTTCTAAGGTACAATGGGTAGTGTTTTAGAGTTGGTTTTACTTATGGTACCTAGTTTTCTTCTATTTCTATTATAGTTGTCATGTTTTAAGTTAATATTAAAGTATGGATGTTAGCTCTATAGTATTATTGTTTTATTTATATTTGGCTACATTTTTTTATAGATATTTTGCTAAAATTATTATGGGGTTTGTTTATGTATTGATACATGCAATTTTATAAATAAGGATGCCGCCACTATAAATCTCCCACTATAATATCTTAAATAAAATAAAAATATATAATACTTATAAAATATGTCTAAATCCCTAAAAAATAGTGGCCGACATGGAATTATACCTCAAAATTAAACCAACTATACATAGATATTGAGTTATTGATATAACAAGCGACACAAAAAATAAAATAATAAAAAATAATGCAATCTCATAAAAAAAATAGTAACCTAAGCCACAAATTTTAAACATAAAATAAAAAATAAATTTGGTAAATATCAATAGAACTAGTAGTGGGATAGGGGTACCAATCATCTAGGTTATCCCAACCCCTAGTAGGTAGGTATTTTCCATATTTGACATGCTTTCAACTAGTGAAAGTTTTTTTTCTCTCTGTTGAGGTCCCTCTTATTGTTGATCTTATACATCATGGTGTAATTGAGCATTCTTCTACAAGGAGATGGCAAGAGATAATCAGGAAAATCTTTTGTAATCAATAGGGGGCCCACTTCTTTATATGTTTTTTGACTCAAAAAAGTTTAAAACATCAATCATTTTCATGCATTAAATATTTTGAACCCTAATAAAAAAATTTACAACTTGAAAGGATGCTTGAAATTGAAAAGTAAGAAAGTATTTTTGGTTTTATCATTTAAGGAGCTTCAATCGAAAATAAAAGGTCATTACAAATTTTAACAAAAAAATTATAATTAAATGTGTATATCGTATATTTATTTAACTATGCTAACTTTTTGTCCATGAATGTTGCCAAATTTAAAGTATGAAACCAATTCCTAAGACAATTATTTTTTGAGCTCATTTGAAAGAGATTTTTTGGTTCAATTTTTAAAAAAATCACTTTGAATCCATGATCATGACACATTAAAATTGATCAAAATATTATAATTTTCTACTTCATAAGAGAAGCAACTCAATATTTTGTACATTGTAAACACTAACCTTAAAACAAAAAATTAAAACCCAAATTATAGCTAACTAATCCTAATCTAACTACAAGATAAAATATTACAAAAGAAAGAAAGAAGAAAGAAGTAGCAAAAAGCTAAGCCGATAAATCTTGAACTTGGTACACCATTTAGAAAATAGATGAATTTTATGTAAACCAATATTCACTTGCCACAAAAAATTGTAACCAATAAAAAATGATGCAATTTTCAAAGTATTAGAATCAACCTTGAAAATTTAAATAGAAACTACCCTTTTCCAAATATAGGTTGAAGAAACTAATCCATAGCTTATGTACACAATAAATATTTACTTTTTACATTACATAAATGTGTTTAGGATGATCATGTAAAGAATCTCATTGTCAATAGGACACTAAAGATGAGAAAACACATTACAAATCAATCAAATATTCATGAAGTAAATTCACAAATTACAATATCACAAACTTAAAAATTGAAAAAAAATGAAAGAAAAAGAATATATGATATATATTTTTTATTAAACTAAAATCATGTTTTAAAAAGAAAACTATAAAATTTTAATAGAAACTACCTATTCCAAGCATATGGTGAAGAAAATATTCCCATAACTAATGTTCAGAGTAAATATTCAATTTCAAAATCACACATGTGTATTTAGGATGACCATGTAAAATACTCTAGATCATTAATAAGATACGACCATGTAAAATACTCTAGATCATTAATAAGATACAAATGAGGTTAAAAATAATCCAAATAATCCAAATTCATTCAAAATTTAAGAATTAAAATAAAAATTTCAAGACCACAAACATAACAATTGAAAATTAGAAAAAAAAAAATTGAAAGAGAGAAAATAGGAACAAAGACTATTTAGATTAAGTTAAAATCAGAATTCCAACACCTTCAAATGATTTTCCTCTACATATTTATAAGTTAGGGGATAGGGATATATGAAAAGTCATCCATCCTAAAATTATATAAAACAAATATAATGGAATGCCCAAATTCACATTTATTGTTTGCTTGACTTCTAATTTTGTGTTACATTTGAGGAAAAAAAATGATATACAGATGCACACCATGCTCCTTTGTGCAAATCTTCTTAACTATCCTTCTTTGGTTTTTTATTCTCTTACAACTATGGGATCTAGTACATGTGGCTTTTGTTAGAATGAAAAAGAAAACATAAAATATTATATTATCTTATTAAAAAATAAAAAATAAAAAACATTTTAATCCAAAATATTTATATATTGATCTCTTTTATGAAACTAGATTAATTTACATAAAAAGGAATAATAAGTTTCATTTGAGGCCATAGCTTTGAGACCATGACGTGTAGGCTCTTGGGTTCTATTTATAGTCCATGGGTCTAAAATTAGGATTTACAAGTCTGTTTAAAGTTTGAGCTCAAAATTAGTGTTTCAAAATGTCATGTCCCCTTTCTAATTTTAGAACTTACTATTGTTTAGTAAGCCTAATTTCCTAAAATAGCAAGTTAGGTCATGTGGATGAACCGAGAAAGATGATTTTTAAAAATAAATAAATAAAATTATTCTTGGTGATAAATTAATATATTTTAATAAAATATTATTGAGGTGGTGGGCATGGTTTTTTGTAAAAGAAAATGATTTATGATTTGACTTTTTATTGGTGCAAGTTAATGACTGATTTTTGGTAGATTGGAGTGGATTATTTTTATGGTGATTTTATTATTGGCATCAACAGTTACAATATTGGCATGCAAGATTCCCTCTCCTGGGTGTTGGGATTTGGGTACCCATGTTTGTGTTGGAAATGGTGCTTGAATATTATTTTCATTGTTTCCTTTCATAGGTTGCGAATTTCCTTTAGATTTTAATAAATTGATGTTGGAAGAATTTCCAAGGCTAGTAAAACAAGTAGATTCAGGCTCAGAGACAATGGTCTTGAGGGTCTCCTAGAACAATTTCATTCAGAAGTTGCATTGGTGTTGGAAGTTATAATTTGTGTGTGTATTTCGTCAAACAGTTGGAAGGAGTTGTGTAGTTTGGAGTGAAAAGTATAGTTTTTGTATTTTAGTTTGTATTGCTATTATTTAACAAAAAAATCTCATTATTATATAAAAAAATCTTATGTATTTTTCTATCCATAACAATTGATAATATTTTGGGATTTTTGTGGAGTTTGCTTTGGTTTTTAATGGTGTCTTGGAGCTTCTAGGTTGAGTTTTCTTTATGAATTTTTGCAGTAGATGTTCATTTACTATTAGCTAATGTATTAATATAAAAAATCATGTAAATTCATGTCCAAATCTATAATTAATATTTTCTCATTAGTCACTCATTATTTAATCTCAATTTGTAGTTTTTGGTGCATTTTATTTTATACTTGATTTGCTCTGCTTCGAAGATTCCCAATTCAAAATTGAAATATTTATTTGGGGGAGTATTATAGTGGTATCAAGGAAATGATATTGCTAGAGCAAGGGTTTATTATAATTTATGAAACCAAGTGACATGGAAAGGATGTATTTGCAGTGGGAGAAAATAAAGAGATTTCTAATAACCCCCATTCAAAAAATATTGAAGTTGAAATTCCAAAGAATAAAGATATGGCTAACATGGATGAAATACATAGGATATTACTATAGGATTTACGAAGAAGTCAAAAAAAAAATCGATAGTATTGCGAAGAAAAGAGAAGTGATGAGATTTCTGGTAGAAAAGCTCCACAATCCTATATCACCTAAGGAAAAAGGGAGTACATCAGATTTTCAACAAAGCACTCCTAAAACTTCCAAATCAATATTCCTACTTGAAGGTGGTCTTGCAACATCTAATCCCCCTTCCAATCCCACGGGATAATTGGTGATAGATCTAGTAGCCATTAGAGTATCCTATGATAATCAAGATGAAGGATTTAAAAATTTGGTCCCTTATAATGATTATGCCACTTAGATGTAGAGCATGATGACTATAAGGGGTTGCAAAGATCATCAAGATTATATTGAGAGGGAAGTTAAGAGAAAAATTAATAAACTCTCAGCTCCTACCTTTAAAAAAAAAAAAAAATCTCAACTAGAGATTGGTTATAGAAGTTGTAGACCTATTTCACACTTAATCTCATGAAGAAGCAAGATGCCATACAATATGCAACTTTACATATTGAGGGAGTTGCTTATGAATAGGGGTATCATGGTATGACCACTCAATTCCATAGTTCGGTAAATTTATTTGATGGTTTTAGTCAAAGGTTGATAGATAGATTTGAGCTCAAGGATGAAGAGGAGTATTTTAAAGAGTTGTCTTGTTTGAGGAAAACACATTTTATTAATGAGAATGTTGAGAAATTTCAAAATATTGTTGGTATGGTTCTTGATATATTGAAAAAAGGATCATATACCTCCTTGAGGGCCTTGAAGAACCTGTTAAGGATCTAGTTAAGGTATTCACATTGAATACCCTAGAGGAAGCAATCAAGAGGAGCTTACAACTTGAAGTCTACATTCCTAAGAAAACAAGTTTACATCAATCCAAACCTCCAAATCCATGGCAAGATAAATGGGTGCAATACACAAATTTATAGATGATTTCTACATATCCTAAAGAGGATTGAAATAATATTTTGAAGGATTCAGTGTCACTATTGTTGATGGTTTCACTATACCCTACACTTGTGTGGTTCGACAACTAAAAATGAATTAGGGTGACTATGAGGTATGTGATGATTTCTATGTGGCTAGAATAGGATAAATTGATGTTTTGGGTGTTCAATGGCCAAATTATATTGGAGGATACTACACAAACTATAAAACCACGATGTTTAAGTTTCAGGCCAATGGGAAAGAAATCTTGTTAAGAGGCTTATAAAATGGAGCTCCCAGAGTAGTTTCAACTAAGAGGATGGAGAGGAATTTTTGAAGGGGACAAGTAGCTTGGGAAACAACAATATTGATCCATACTACAAGTTCTTCCAAGAAATAAGGTAAAAATCATTTTTAAATTCAATCAATTCTTGATAAGAATAGTCTTATTTTCAATGATTTACCATCAGGGTTACCACCTGATAGGGGATTTGAGAATGTCATTGAGTTAGAAAAAGGTTCCAAACCTATAATCACTACTCCTCATCATCACCCAAGGGGTTATAGGGAGGAGATAGAGAAAAACATCCGAGAACTGCTTGACATGGGGTTCATAAGGTCTAGCTCTAGTCTATTTGCCTCTTTTGTAGTTTTGGTGAAAAAGAAGGATAACACAATGAGAGTGTGCATAGATTAAAAAGAAATAAATAAGAAAAAAATTAAGAATAGATATGCCATCCCAAGGATGGATGAACTTATTGATAAGTTTCATGAAGAAATTTATTTTTCAAAATTGATCTAAGATCAGGTTACCACCAAATCCACATGAGGAAAGTGGATGTTGAGAAGAATGATTTCCAATGTTACTATGGACACTTTGAACTTATTGTCATGCTATTTGGTCTTGAAAATTCACTAGAAACTTTCCAACTTGCATGAATAAGGTTTTCAGTAGACAACTCAAAAAAATTATGTTGGTGTTCTTTGATGATATTTTGATTTATAGTATGTAATGTCCCCTTTTTAGTCCTACTCTTTTTAGTAACCATCAGCCTATTTTTGAAGTCTCGTAGGATATTTAGAGGCACTTTGAGAAATTCTAATATTCTCAGAGGTTTCTTTTCAACATTTTGGGGGGGAAATTGTACTGGCTTGCTAGAGTGTTTTCTAAGTTTTTTGAGCTTTTTGAGATCCTTAGTGGGAAGTAACTACTATTTTAGAACTTACTACTTTTAGTAAGTCATAGCTTCATCTCAAATTGGACTAATTTTTTAGTTTGGACACACTTACTATTTTTAACAATATGCTATTTTTAGTAAGTTCTATTTTTGGAAGTAGTCCTAACAACAATTCCATACTAAGGTTCCAATTTTTGTAGGGGTGGCATTTTCAATTGATGAGTTTTGTCAATTTTCGGTAGTTAAGTGCTTCCACCATATTTGGAGTTTTAAAAAGGCATGTTTGGAAACTTAATTTATAAATTATCATTTTTTTTAAAAAAAAGAGGCCCCTTGAACCCCCACGCCTAAACATGGTAACTTTAAGTCGTGTTTAAAATATGTTTTTTAATTTGCTAAAGTGGATACCCATGTTGAGAGGTTTAAAGTGAAAATTGAATTAAATAATGTTTCCCAAGGGTAGAATCCCTTTTAGAGGGAAATGGAGTGAATCGATTCTTATTTATATCTCCCTCTTTTTCTCATTTGGGTATGTTAAAGATTTGATAACGAAATGCTACCAACATGATGCTGGAATTATTCAAGGCCTTGAGGACAAAAAATCTTAATGGTTTGTTCTAGTTTTAGAGTTGAAATATACTCCCTAGCTAGACTAGAGGAGCTTCATTTCAGGAGCTTCCATGGGGCTTAATGGTGATGATTTCAGTTTTGAAGTTTGTATGATGGTTTACTTTGATGATTTCTAGTATTGTTACATATGGTTGAGTTATTCCAATGTAGATTGGATCTTTTAGAGTGATATTTCAAACTTGGTGCCCTTGTTGATCCTTATTTCCCTAGCTCAGTTGTACCACATATTTCTTCATTCTAACTTGGGCATTGTGAACCTTCTTCTAGGTACAAGACTAATCTCTTCATTTTTATTGGGTGTCCCTTTTCCTAAATTGACAAGATTTTTAAAGGAGTTTTGGATTTACTAGAGCTGGTCACCCCTCTAGATGGGTCATAAAACCTAGGGCAACAAGAATCCTGGTTGTGGAAACTAAAATATTCCCTTTATCATTGTTTTTTAATGTGTTTTGGTGGTGCCTAGACATTTTCTTTCTTTCCAATCATTTGGTGGTGTTCTTTGCTAAGTTTGGGGGGGGGGGGGGGTGTTGAATAATTGGGTTCATCATTTTCTTGCTAGTTGGAAGTGTATCAAACCTGAAAATTGTGTCAAACCTTTAACAACAACACTCAATACCTTCTTCAATCTCTTGGGATACTTCCTATTGAGGTACTATTATGGTATTTTGTAGAGGAGTTATTATATTCATATTGTGGAATCATTTGGGGGAAGTTATGCTTCAAGGTTCTTGTCATTTTCCTAGTATAATGGCAATATATGATGTCCTAAATAATTTTCATTTTGAGCCTATTGTAACACCTTTGGTAATACCATTGGTGATTTTATCTTTTATTTACATTGCTCCTTACCCACTAAAAAAATGGTTCTCCCACTGAATAAGTGATTGAGCTTCTTTTATCTTACATGCTACTCCTACTTAATAAGTGGTTAAATTTTAATTTCCTTTCTTGTTATGCCTACTGAACAAGTAGAGGATCTCGCTTTGTATTGTTCGGTTTGTTGCTAAGTGCTTAATTTCTTTGATGTAATTCTCATTGAATAAGTGGATGATTTTCCTTAATTCATTTGGTTTTCTTACTCACCCCACTAAAGAAGTGGTTTTCTTAGAAGTTCAATTCTTGTAAGCCTTACCATTATATTCTCTCACCTTGCCCACATTGGGATTTGGTTGATCAGAAAGTGGAAGGTTGCTTACTCTATTATTTATCATTATAATTTGGATAACGCTAACTGGTGCAAATTTGAAAAAAATTAAGGGTGGGTTATTGCAGTGGTATTAGAACTAGCTTTCTTGTCTGCCTATTGGAAGATTTAGTAAAATTCAAAGTTATGACAATGGATTTCAGCAGGGTTGAAGATTACATCAAGAGGAACTATGAATAAGAGGATTCCCAACTCTTTGAAGAGTATCAAAGCATGCTAGAAGGGTTTAAAAAATATGTTTCTTTTAATTCTTTCTTGAGCCTAGTGGTGACATTGAAACCTGGGAAATTGTGCTTGGTAAAGTTCTTTAGAAGAACATAAAAATAAAAATCAAAAGTTATCAGTGAAGAAGGGTTAGAGAAGGAAAAATAATTACTTGTTTGTCTCTTTCATACAACAAGTAAGAATGAGGAAGGAAAAAATTAGTCAACATGCATTGAAGATTGGAATCTAAGTCCTAAAGAAAATGAAGCTACGAGTGAAGAGCACATGAAACTTCAAGATGAATGTGAGATTGAAGAAAAGTAACCTATTGAAGTTGTAAATGAAGATTGAGGAAGATACCTCCATGGAGATTGTCAAACCAACCATATTGGATCAGCTTCTAGAAGGTATGATTTCATTAGCTATTCCTCTAAGGGATCCTAGTATTGTTTCATCACCCTTACCATATCTTGGTAGGGATTCAAATGGTGTTTTGGGTTTCTTTGAGATGGATGTTGTTCATACATATGATGTAAATCTATAAATTTTAGTATGTCGTGAAAAAATAGGTTTGGATAATATTGATTCAACATTGAAAGATATGGAGGAGAATGACTATCTTGATGTCAATACTAGGGTGTTTTGGAGTGATTTAATCATTGAGGCAACCAATCATGAGGAGTATGGTGATCACATTTTTATTGAATAGAGAAACCAACCCTTTAGCTACATATGGGATCTATGTGTGTTGGCACCTAAGCATAATAAGGATCCTACATAGGATGAATTACCTTTTGATATGGATGATGTTCAAATATCAAAGAAAAATATAAGCCATGAGGATTCTATTGAACAAGAAGATGTCTTTAATGAAGAAGCTCCAAAATTATTTCTTCGAGAAGATTGCAACTACTAATGAAAATTTTAATTCTACTAAATTTTTCAAAACAACACCTATTAGGGAGCATATTTATTATTCCTATGATGATGATCTAGATTTTAAGTGGGAATCTCTTATACATGAAGAAAACCAGTTTAAATTCTCAAATAATTTGGTAGAAGAGCATGATGAAATGGAGTCTGATGAGGATTTTAAATTATTTAGTAATGACTCATTTCTTAAGTTAGGGGCTAACATTACTTTCGATCAAAGTGATTGTGAGGAGCAAGTAGATTTAGAAGATCATATGTCTCTTGATAATGAGAATAATTCAAAATATTTGTTACATGGAGAGCCAATTCACTTGGTTAAACAAATACCTACAGAGTTATGTGAATTGAAGAATTTTTTGCAAGGTGTATGCCCTTGGTCTATTTGTGCCACACAACACAGTGCTTGGGTCCATGAAATGGCTTAACCTCTTACCGTGGACTCATTAAATCTAGTGGTTGTATCAAGTATTAATAGGTAGCGACAACCATCTACGCAACAATTGATATCAAAGTATAGGTCATTGGTTCAAACCCATCGCTTGTGTTGAGGGGAATTTTGCAAGGTGTGTACCCTTGGTTTGATTTTGTTGTGTAGTGCAATTCTTGGGTTTGTGACATGGATTAACTGCCTCACATGGATTCATTAGCTCTGGCAGTTGTATTAAGCATTAACAAGTCAATATTTTGTTACAATAATAACCATCTATGCAATAGAATCAAATCTTGGTCACCAATGAGAAATAGATTGATTTCCTCACAAAGTTGGAAAACACTCACAAGATTCTTGAAATCCACATGTAGAAAGGTGTTGAGGGGAGAATTCCTTCTTCAAACTTGCATCTTATCAAAGAATCTTTGGAAAATAGTAAAAGAAGAGTACCTACACTTCATTAGAGATTGATATAATGCCATTTAATTTGTAAAGGAGTCTATTAGGGTATCTAAGAAGGGAGAGAGGGGTTTGTGAGATTTCTCTTGAGCTTGCCTCAAAAAATGTCTTGTTAGAAAATACTCAGATGGTACTAATGGAGGTAGAAGATTAGCTAGTCAATATCAATATTTCCAACAAAAAAATGAATGAAAGAAAGATAAATAAATAAAGAAACTAATTGATGAGATTGATAGTCTTCAAGAGGATTTTGACTTAGAGGTTTTCCAAAAAATCAAAAGTTACAAGTGCAGATTTGGATCAACAAGTTATATTTGAGCAAGATAAAAGGAATGGTTTTGAATTTTTTGATAATCCTTTTTGAAGTGGGTGCAAAGGAAACTTATTATTGAACACACCGAAAGACTAAGAGGGGGTGGGGTGAATCAGTCTACTCAAAAAACTTAATCCCTTCTAGACCTTAAAACTCTCAACACATTATAGCCCTCTTATCACAATTAAAACCCTTAATCAGATATAGTAGTTTAAAACCTCAATATGATAAAAAAATACTCAGTAATAAAAGATATAGAAGTTCTTCTTTTAATCAAATTAGTATTAGTGAGAAAGAAACTAATAACACACACATTCATAAAGAGAAAACTATATTTACATGGAAAACCCAATGAGGGAAAAACCACGGTGAGAGTTAACTCACAATATAAAAGGCTCACTACCAAAAAGACTTACAAGAGTGCTCACTACCTTAGACAAAGATACAAAGGCCTTCCAACATTGAATTCCCAACAAAATTCAAGAGAAAGATATAGAACACCTAATGAGATTCACTATATCAAAGCAAGATAATTTTGTTTATAAGAGATTACAATATTTATCGACAATTCACTTTGTTGATTGAGGCATTAAAGCATAATGAACCTTTAATTTCACACACTTTAGCACTACCTTTGTTGGATATTCAATACAATTCAAAAACACACTTCTTCACCTTTGTACAATCCTCATCATGTTGCATCTGAAATGATCTTAAATTTATATCCACCACAACCATTCAAAATATTAATTAGGTCAGCCAAGAAGAATATAAACAACGAGTTCAACTAGTTTTCCACCAAAGCATAATGCTCTCCTATCCTAGAGATAGAGAGGACCAAAAGAAAAGTTATTGCATATTCCAATGTGATCTAAAAAAATCCACGCATTGGTGTACAACAATCTAAGTCAACATCAAAGGAAACATGTAGATGAAACATGAAGTACATAACTTGCTAGCTTAAAATCATTCTTCCAATTGAATTTTCTCAAGGTGGTTCTAACTAAAATAGTTTAAGACCCAAATTTAACTTAAAAGACATTCAATTACTAGCATAGACCCCAAGCACATGACACAAGTAAAAGAACAAAGCCTGTAAGCTAGATATCTACAAATAACCTAGGAAGCCAACTCAAGACCCAATACAACACAAAAGCAACCAAATCGAAATGTGTAGATTACATGGGGATGTTCCATGAACATTAAATAAAACTTATACACCATTATTTCATACTTTCATGCCACTAGAAACCACCAAAAAACAAAACAAGAACAAAATACTCCATCTGGGAAGCACAAAACTCATAACTAAAAGATATAAAATTAACATATCAACTTATCGACCACTTCATCATATGAAATTGGGGCTAAGACATCAATGCAAAGAAATGTAGAGAATTTCTTGGACTAGCCTAGATAACCAAAAACATTGCCAACCTTCAAAACTCTCGACAACATACATGACCTAAGAAGATAGGAGTACAATGTCCACAAAGCACTAACATTGAATCTCAAACTACAAGACCAAAAATTCAACAATGGACAAATATGGAGCATTCTCCCAGATAGAATTCAATGCAGCTTCCTAAACCAAAAACATGTAAGTACCTTGAAGAGGTCAAATATTTCTTTCAACAAAACATGCGTCATTAGGAACATCGGGAGAGAGAAAAATATATACTATAGATCTTTATTAATATCTCTCCATAATCATTCATGCTTCTAATCCTCATCTAAATATATTATTACAAAAACAAAAACTATAGATTGCAATAGTGCACTATACATTTTTTCCTGGCATGGAACAAGGCATGGCATCTAACCATGAACTTCAACAACCATTAGTTAAGGGATGACAAAAAATATTCTTAGATAAGGCATGCCATCCAATCATGAACTTTAACAACACTTAGATACATCAATATTATCCCACACTATGTTTTTTCAACAATGATAACCAATGCCAACTGTAGCAAGGACATCAATACAAACTAATGCCAACAAACTCCCAAGCATGACAACCAACTTCCAACAATCTGACACAAATATCCTCAAGTGTTGACATCAATGACAATAGCTTCTAAAATTCTCCCCATTTCAAATTGATAGCAAAACAACTGCTCACTCTCCTCCTTTCTTTTGTGTAGCAAACTATTCACGAGAAATTACATTTTTATAGAATCCTTTCTTCTTTGAATATGCATAGTATGAGGAAAAATCAAAATATGTATACACTTCCCTTTTTGAAATTTTCAAGTAATAGGGAAAGGTCTCTCTTTCAATTTTCACCACCAAATGATTAGCATTCATTCTTACCTCCCTTATCATGGAATTTGATGAGATAAAGTAATTTTTATTTGAAGATTGGTTGTTACCCACTTGTTTGATATTTTGATTGGTTTGTCACCCTATACTGCATCAAAGTGGTATCAGAGCACAGTTGTGGATCTTTTTTGATTGATTTTGCAGGTTGGTGAAGAGGCAGGGTTGTGAAGATGCCTCCTAAGGGAAGTGTCGTTGCTAGGAAGATTGATAACCAAACTAGAGAATTGGAAGCCTTGAAGAAGGAGGTTGCTGCATTGAGGTCTAAATCTGGGGTTGATATGGATGAGATTGATTCAGAAGATGAAGAAACTCCTAGTGAAGAGGAAGAGTTGGATCTGATTTTTTTGATCATGGTGAAGATTTTGAAGGCTAAGAAGAAGGATGGATGTGCCTATGTATGGAGGTAAAATTGATAGTGAAGAGCTCCTGGATTGGATTGGATCCATGTAAAACTAATTTGATAGTGAAGATATTGATGAAGAACACAAGGTGAAGAAGTATAATACAAGACTGAAAGGACATGCTTTGCTATGGTGGAATTTTGTGCAAGAGGAAAGGGAGAAAAAAGGAAAGAGAAAGATCACTTCTTGGGAGAGAATGAAGACAAAACTGAAAGTTAAATTCCTTCCTTGTGATTATAATATTAATTACGTAAGAAGTTACAAAATCTTCGACAAAAGGATCTAGATGTGCAATCTTATATTGAAGAATTCTATAGGCTAAGTATAAGAACTAAGCATGAAGAATATGAGGAACAAATGGTAGAGAGATATTTGAATGGCCTAAGGTATAACATTCAGGATGACATTAGTTTGTTGGAACCAAAATCAGTTGAACAATGCTTTCAAATGGCAATGAGGGCAGAAGAAAAACTCAAGAGGAAGAGGAAACACTTGTAGGGGAAGAGGTACAACTTCAACACCAAGGAAGTCCAATGAAGACCTTGAAGATGCTGATAATAACAAAGAACAAGCTCTTGAAGCAAGAGGAGGATGGAGAGGTGGAAGAGAAAAATTTAGGAAAAGAAGAGATTTCAATGAATTCTCAGGAAGGTGTTATAGATGCAATGAATTCTCAGGAAGGTGTTATAGATGCAATGAATTTGGGCACCCATGTTTCAAGTGTCCTTAAAACCAAGGTTTAACATCAAGTGATGATAGGAAGAGTGAGAGAAGAACACAACTAGTCCAAGAAGAAGAATCTGAAAGTTCAAGAAAACCTATATACCCAGAAGAGGGAGAAGCACTCATGATGAAAAGAACTTTGTTGCAAACATTTAAAGAGGAAGACATGATTCAAAGGAGTCTCTTTAGAACCTCATGCAAATGCAAAGGTAAAGTGTGCCAAGTTGTCATTGATTCAGGTTCTCAAGACAATATTGTATCTAGGAAGATGGTAGACAAATTTATAAATTTGGAGAAGATACCTCATGTGGCACCTTACAAAGTTTCTTGGGTGAATGATAGTCAAACACTAGTGGTGAATGAGAAAGCTTATGTAGATTTCTAGATTGGGGAGTACAAGGATAGGGTATTATGTGATGTATTACCAATGGATTGCTAACATTTTCTATTGGGGAGACCATGGCAGTTCGACAAAAAGTCTATGCATGATGGTAGAGAAAACACCTATACAATTAAGAAGGATGCATTTTTTTTTAAGTTAACTCCTTTGCAGGGAAGTGGAAGCGATAAGGGTAAGTCTAAGGTTGTATTTTTTGGAAAAAGAGATCCTTTAAGGCCTGAGGACAACAAGACTAGTGTATTTGTAGGTATGGAGCAAGATTATGGTGATAGGACAGTAGGGAAAGAAGACATGAATGGAGAAAGGATAGTGAGGAGTTTGGTTTTACAAAAAGTGAGAGATGAATTCACATATGGGTCTCATATGGTCAAGGTAAATGGTTGTAAGTTTGTAGGGAAGCATGAAAAACATGGTGAAAGGTTTGTGGATAAGCTCATGTAGCAAGGTGATTTCACTGTGAGGACCATAGTGTGTTATATAAACATGGATAATGGTACAAAATAAGAAAGGATGGTAGGTATATTGGTTGACCAAATTGATGATGCAAGGATGCATGGTAATGATAGTATGAAAATTTTGATGGTAGTAAGAAGAGGGCAGTATGAATAAAGAGACAAAATTTTGATGACAGTGAAGGAAGGGTAGACTACACAAGTGAAGGTGGATGGGTATAAGTGTGGAGGTGAAATCAAGAAGAATATAGGTCTATAGACTACTAACCCTTGTTTGATTATAGGTTTAAAGACTAAGATAGCATCAAGTTTTGACCCATGTATAAGACAACAGTGGACCATAGGTATGAGCATGAAGTTGGGGGCAAATTTCAAATTGAACACAACCAAGAGGGTAAAGCAGATAAAGGAATCTTCATGTTGGAACTAGTGGAAGGAAGCTGAAGGTCTGAGGATTAATGGAGCAACAAGATGAATCAAGGAGAACAGTACAACTCTTGTGATAAGAATTTCTTTTTTGTGGGGGTGTATGGTGCAGGAGCACCTACACCCTATTGAGAGATTTGAGTCATTTAAAGGTCTTCTAGTTGTTTAGGAGTTAGTATGAGGGTGATTTATAATTCTTTTTTATTTAATAAGGTCCAATAGTACCATTTTCAATGTAATCATAGGTTTGGAGAACCATTTTTGTTGAAAATGCAAAAAGTGCACAATAATTGTAAGAGTTGGCATAAACTTGGAAAAGTTGTCAACTTTGGAATTTGAAGAGTCATTAGAGTTTGAAAGATTTTCAAGGGTTTTGGGTAGTTGAAAAATTATTGGAAAAGGTATAAAAATCCTCTCTAAGGCTTGTGTAAAGATATTGATCACATCTTTGAAGAAATATCATTAAATTCAACGTCCAAAATTGTCTTTTCTCTATTTTTCTTGAGTTATTCTATGTTGTACGGTCCCATATAGGTGTTGATATGGTCTAAAGTATTTTTTTGGTTGTAAATATATGTATCTACTCTCATTTAAAGTTGGTTTGGAGTCTTAACTCATAACTTTGCAAGAGATTTCTCTATTTCACCAAGACTGCCCTGTTTTACCGAGATCAAGGGTTTGAAGGGCTTAGAATAAGGTAATGAAAAATCCACATACTTTATAACCTATGGCTAGATGGATTGGCTCTTAACATGTTATAATATATGTTTTTTATGCATTAGGAAGAAAAGGGAGTTGATAAACTGAGGTAGTTGTGATGACCTAGTGTTGGGCAATGACATTTCATCATAAAAATGGGGAACCATGGTAGGGCTTTGGGAAAATAATGAAGGTATTGACCTTGTGAGTGTTTGGTGAGTTTTTCTAGGTATTTTGGAAGATTTTTGAAGCATTGAATTTATTGGTGAAGGTCCGGGGGTGTGATTTCCAATAAACCCTATGCCTAGGCATGGTAATTTTAGGGTTTCATGGAGCAACATGCTAATGGCCTAAAAGGTGCAAACTAACCTTGAAATATGTGGTTTTGAGTCATAAATAAAGACTACTTGAGGTGATTGCATGAAGATTAAAATTTTACAGGGAACTCTCTTTGAAAAAGAGGGTTAATCCACTAGCCTAGGACAACGGTATGTTATTGATTCTTTGTTTTTGGTCTAAAGGAGTAAATATTAGTTTTCACATATGTTATGTAACCCTGAAAAGGGTATCTTAATCCCACATTTTTTTCTGAAGTTTTTTGGAGAACTTGAGTGAAAAAATCTTAAACTGGGTTGCAAATGCTTCTAGGACTGTCATATCCAAATGGTGAAATTTGATGAGATAAAGTAATTTAGCTTTGAAGATTGGTTGTTACCCACTTGTTTGATATTTTTATTGGTTTTTCACCCCTATAATGCATCAAATTCACATACCTTCTTTTTTCTGGACTAATGATTGAGGTCTACTCCTCAAGGGGAGTAGAGAAGTTCATTGTTGCAGTATGTGATGTGGGTGTACTCCTTAGGGGGATTGAAAAAATATTTGTATGGAAAGAATGTCTGTTTCCATTGATGTCAAAGGGGGGGAGAGTATCATGTGAAAATATTATTCTTGGCGGGTTGTTGCTTCTAAAAATCATGTAGGATGTGGGAGATAGAATCATGTGAAAATTTTATACTTGGCAGGTTGTTGCTTCTAAGAATCATGTATGTTGTTTTTGATGGTTTTCACACCATGTGTTGCCATCAATGACAAAGGGGGATATTTTTTCAAGTATGGATGTGTTTGGTGGTGTTGTTAATAATGTTGTCATTGATGTCAACACTGTACAGGTTGAGTAAGTTGGATTTTTCCAAGTGCTTTTGAGAAACTTTGAGAGATAATGAAAGTTGTGTTGAAGTGTGTTATGAGCGTGCTCCATTATTGTGGTCCACACCTTTTCTATGTTGATCCTATACCTATGTGGATCCATAGGTGTGTTCATAATATTAAAATGATTATAAATTATGAGTTTCATCTTCTATTTTGATGGAGAGAAACAGTTATGTTCACCGGTGTGTGAATTGGTTTGTCAGAGTTATTTGGTTATTGACTAGGATTTTTTTTTTGGCTCCATAGTATTCTTGTATTTTTTTCAGATCTTGCATATCTAAGAGATTACTCTTTCTGATGGTTTATGTGTTCTGACAAAGTTTCTTATGGTTTGGCACTCCAAAAGGCCTACTCTGGAGTCTTTATGTTTTTTTTGGTCATCCCGGTTTAACTGGTGAAGTGTTCTCTACGAATGAAGTATGTTGAAAGTCTTGTGGATGTATCTGAGATGTTCTCAGAGATGGTAAAATTACTGGTGAAATGTGTTGAGCAATCCACGTGTGTTTATCTTGCTTGAGATGTGTGTACTTCAAATACCATCATTGTTTTCATTAGGTTTCGCCGACTTGGTGTTTACATGGTGCATTATGCCTTTCCATAGATTTGAGAAAGAGTGTGCATGATCCAAGATGATGTTTGGGTCCTAAATTAAATATGCATTTTCCCCCCTCACATTATTATCCACCGTAGGAATTTTGAGTAGCTAACCTAGTTTGAATTTGTAAAATTAAATTGTATAGTCGACCTTGGAGAATGTTCCTGAGGTTAAAGATGGTATAAATACAACTTAAGCTATAGAAAATTTCATATCCATCGATCATTTTGATTCAAGCAAGAGAAGAGTGTGTGAAAAAGTGTGAAAAGTAGAGTGTGGAAGAGAGAATTGTGGCAACAATACTTCATTGTATTCATAATCTTCTCATCTGGTTGCAAAGTGTGGGGAACTCCTAGTGGTGGATATTTATCTATTTAATTTTATTTTTATGTAGGTAGTGAGCCTCTCTTTCTAGACAGTGATTCCTAAGGCAGTGAGACCTTGATTTGTGTAGTGAGCCTTTGTATTTGGGCAGTGATCCTTTTGTATCCAGTATTGCATTTCTACTATATTGTGAGTTAATCCTCACCATAGTTTTTCCCACATTGGGTTTTCCATGTAAATTTGGTGTTGTTGGTGTTGTGTTTTTGTTATTTTCATTTCATGTTCACACTTAATAACAAATTGAAGATAATGGGAAATCGATTAAGCTAAGAAGTTAAGAACTTGATACAACTGATTCACCCCCCCTCTCAGTTGTCTTGTGCATTTAAACACAAAGAGGTACCAAGAAAGAATCCAATGATGAGAAAAGATATAAGTGAGATAAAGAAGGATGAGAGGGGGAAAAAATGGATATTGAACAAGAGATAATAGAATTGAGACAAGACTTGGAGAAAATGAAAGAAATCCAAGAAAAAATGCAAGAGAGAATGGAACTTGAGTTGCAACAATGCCTTGAGAAGGCAGAACAAAAAAGTGGTTGGTGTTTTTCGGTAAGAAAGAGGCTAAAATGGCCTATCAAGAAGATAATTCTAAGGAGAAGAAGGTAAAATATGACAAAATCAAGAATGGATGAGTTGAAAGATATGTTGAAATGGAGGATGCTAGAAGCATCTGACAAGACAAGAAAATTTTGTGTTTTTGAAACTAAGCCTTTGTGTGAGTATGTGTTTGTAAGTTATGATATGATGATAAAGGAGGGTAGACCCAATCTAAACTAGGGACGTTCACTTGAAGAGGTTGAGGACATGAATTCTAGTAAAGTATTTACAAATGGAGAAATGAGGAACAATCAAAGAGAGCATAAGTTGATACAATCTCAAGACATGAAAAAGATTGATGAAGTAGGTCTTACAAAGGAAGAAAAACAAAGTTATGGTATGTATTTGTGTATTTCCTATGGAGTTGAAACCCTTGAGTATGAAGGCAAGATAGAAGAAATTCCTTTGAGTAAGGGAATACTTAATTTCATTCAATAGTTTTTTTGAGGTTATTTGACCTTATCAGTTGAGGAAAGAGGCTTACATGCAGTTTATAATAGTAATAAACCTAGTCAATAGGGATTATCATAATTCTACACAATAATTTGAATCCTTTCACACCAAGGAGACTGGGGGATTTGAGTTTAATTTTCCTACATAATGTATTAGTAAAGTTATCACTTTTGTAGAAATGTGGGCAGATTACTTCAGAGGTGCATATGAGAGAATGATTTCTCCTTTTGATAGGGGTAAATACTTTTGTAAATCACTAAGGAGACCTAAAGTTAAGATGAGACAATTCTTGATTTGTTTCACTGAAGCACAATTATAGGGAAACATGAAAGAGTTGGAGTAGTATAGTACTTGTCAGATTCATTAGTTAAAGGAGTCCAAGTTGAACAATAGTAAAGCTTTCCATTCAAGTGGACTTGAATCTTTTTCTTTTCCTTGGGAGTATGGTGTAGGAGCACCCTAAGGTCCTGATATGCCTCCAAGAGGAAAAAGTTGGATTTTTTATTCATTTTGTTTTTTTTCTTGCAATAAGGTCATTTTAGGCTAATATTGTTCATTTGGACCCATTAAGTCAAGTTTGGTGTCCATAGGTCACAATTTGGTAAAAAGGTGCTTTGTCGCTCAAAAGTTGCATGACAACTTTTCTAGAAGTTTCAATAATTTTGTAACAGATGAAAAGTCACCTTCTTGGCTGATGGGTAGTTATGGAAGATTTATTGGGCATTAAAATGTGCCAATATCACATTTTTTGCAGGTTGATGAATATTTTTTATGAAATAAATGAAAGAAAACCTCATTTTTTTTGCATTTTAACGCATTCTTTCTTGTTCTGTTATTTTGTATAGATTGTACAACCTTCCTATGGGTCTGAAACCAATTGGGAATATTTTTACAATGAGTCTAATTTATTATGATTTTTTTGGCATATATTTTCATTCATTTTTGTGCAAGATATAGGTGATTTACTGAGAGTTGTCCAGAACCCTGGTTAGGGTTTCTAGTGAACTTCAAAATGTAATTTCTCATAATTCCCATGGTGAAAAAATCTGATTTTTTTTGGGATAGCATATTTTTGTGTGTGTTTACTTATTCCAATATTTTGGGTTTTGTGGTTTTTGTTGGCATGTGTTTCGGTGATGCCCTAGGTCTATTTTTCATATTTTAGGTCTAATTAGTTGAAGGATAGATAATTTTTGAAGGGTTCTATACAAAGTAACCATTCCTAAAATTTTGATATGTTGTATAACTCCTAAATGGGTATCTAGAACTATGTTTACATTTTTATATCATGTCTATAATGAAATTTATTGCCAAAAACCCCAATTTGTTGCCCCCATGTTTTAGGCTTTAAGGATTAAAGGCTTGTGAGGAAAAACCCACCAAGTGATGTCTTAGGGTTTCAAGATTGGTTGATTTAGGTTGGTTTGAAGTTATACAACTTTTATCTACATTATCTTTGAACAATCCATTTTTTTAAAACTTCTGATGCTTTCCAAAGATTCACAAGAAAGCTAAAAAAAATCAAGGAGTTTACCACTCAACCCTATTTTAGTTCAGGCCCCTTTTTAACAATGGGGTATAGACTTCATTGGTGAAATATCAGAAAAATATAGTGGGGGGAATTTATGGATCCTTTTTGCAACTAACTACTTTACAAAATGTGTGGAGGAAATCTCCACGAAGAAGGAAACAAGTAAAGTGGTAATTGATTTCTTGATCAATAATATCCTAATCAAATTTGGGATCCTAGAGAAGATTATATCAAATAATGCCATGTGTTGTAGATTTGATGAGTTCAAGGATTTTTGTGACAAACATGGAATACAAATTTATTATTATTCCCCTTATCATCCTCAAGGAAATGGACAAGTTGAGTCCAATAACAAGAGTTCAATGAAAATAATCAAAAGGGTGAAAGAGAATAACCATAAATCTTGGGATTCAAAGTTGAAGCTTGCACTTTGGGATGACAGGGTTACTATCAAGAAATCCACTGGACATTCACCATTTAGTCTAGTTTATGGTTTAGATGCTAGATTTCCTCAAAATAATTTTCTTAAACTTTACAAGTTTGTGCAATAATATGATGAGGATGCCTGTGATGAAATGCAACATAGGATTGAAAATCTTACATAGTTAGATGTGCTAGAGTTAGGAAGATACAACTTCATAGGAGCCCAGTGACCTCTGCAAGTGAAGAATACCTGTTACAAGGAGAAGCAAAGAGAAGAAACAAAGAGAATGCTCAAAAATGTGGAGCTCTGTATTCACCCAAAATGTAAAATGAATAATGATACAAAAGATAGTTTTCAACCACATATAGGTCAAAACCCTAAAAAGGAAAACCCTAGGCTTGCACATTAATAATTAATAAAATAATTAATTATTATGCACCTAATGTTAGCTTAAGTGTAAAAAGAGATAAAAGGGAACTTTAAGTAATTAAACAAATATTGTTTAATTAATAAAGTAAATAACCAATTACTCTAACACCCCCCCTTTAGATTTAGAGAGAAGTTAAAACCTAGAAGAAGCTATTGAAAGCAAAAGCAATGGGTCTCGACAACAAGGACGGATCAGGTACCCAAGTACAAAGAAATCTCTATGAAACGAAGAAAAGGAGAAAACCCAGTGGGAAAAAACTCCTCTCCAAAAAGAGATAAAAGAACATGCTGAAAGAAACATGAAGGAAGGAAGGCCTCATAAAGACCCCCCAAGGACAACTTCCTTCACACCAAGCATAGAGCGCAACTGAAGATAGCTCGAAGATGCAAAAGGTTTCGTGAAGATGTCTACAACCTGGTCGGCAGTGGGAATATACTCCAAGATGAGAGAACCATCCTGAATCAACTGTCTGATGAAATGCATATGAAGCTCAATGTGCTTTGTCCATTGATGCTCCACCGGGTTGCGAGAAATGTGTATAGCACTTTGATTATCACACCAAAGAAAAGTGGGACTATTAGGAGGAAAACTAAACTCAGTCATCAACTAACGAATCCATAAAATCTCCTGACTAGCTAGCACAGTAGCTCAGTACTCAGCCTCTATAGATGATAATGCATGAGCAGTCTGCTTCTTGCAAGACCATGTGATAGGACCAGAGCCAAGACAGAAAAAAAATCCAAAAGTAGACTTCCGATCATTGACATTACCAACCCAATCTGAGTCAGTGTAGCCAACAATGTGAGGATCCCCTGATGTGTAGTGAATGCCATAAGAAGTGGTGCCTTGAATGTACCTCAAAATATGCTTGGCAGCTTGCCAATGAATCTCATGAGGATCATGGGAGAATCGAGAGACAAGGCCAACTGCAAAGGAAAGATCAGGACGAGTGTGAGTTAGGTACAACAAACTACCAACCAACTACTTGTAAAGTGTAGAATGTACTGAAGGAGTGGGGCAAGTAGTAGTCAAAACAACTCCTGACTGAAAAGGTGTGGGGACAGGCTTGCAATCAAGAATGCCAGAGCATTGAAGTATATCAAGAGAATACTTCTACTAGTAAATGGAGATCCCCTCTGAAGACCAAGAAAATAGTGCAAAAGGCCGAGATCTATCATCTCAAATTGCTCCATCAAAGCTAGCTGAGCATGATAAATCATAGAGGATGAGCTACCTGTGATGAGAAGATAATCAACATAGAGCACAAGAATCAGGATCTCACTCTCAAGATGCTGAATATAGAGCGTGGGATCAGAATGACAGCGTGTGAAACCAGTGGAGAGCAAAAAAGAGTCCATCTTCTCATACCAAGCTCAAGGGGCCTATTTGAGACCATATAATGAACGCTAAAGTCTGAAAACCAAAGAAGCATCATCACAAATCCTTGAGGCTGCTCCATATAGATCTCCTCCTGTAGGTCACCATGCAAGAATGCACACTTCACATCCATTTGAAAAATGGGCCATCCCCTAGAAGCTACAAGTGATAGTACAAAATGAATAGAATTCATCTTGGCGATAGAGGAAAATGTCTCAAAGTAATAAATACCCTCAACTTGGGAGAAACCCTTCGCAACAAGACATGCTTTGTACTTATCAATACAACCATCAACAACATACTTGGTGCGATACAACCATCGGCACCGAACCATCTTTCTGCCCTTAGGAAGAGGGCAGAGATCCCATGTACTATTCCTCATCAAAGAAGAATACTCCTCCTCCATAGCACTATCTCACTCAGGGTGACCTGTTGCCTCTGAAAACCTTTGAGGATCCTCTGAAAGAGCATGACTCAAAAGACTAGAACCCACAGTCTGAGAATGGGTGCAACGAGTGTCTGAAGGATCACCGTCCATAGATCCTGCTGCCTCAATATTAAAGCGAGCCCATTTGGGCCTTTGAGGTGGAGTAAGTGGAGGTGGAAATGGGGGATCATCAATATCCTCATCAGAATCATCCTCAAAATAATCTTGAAGAGCTGCAAGGGGTGGAGTAGGTAGTGAAGTAGACACTGGAGACAGTGTATCAACTGGAGGAAGGCGCTCATCAAACTGGACATCCCGTCGAAACAAAACTTCTCTGAATTAGGATCAAACAACCTGTATGCCTTAACATCCTCACAGTAGCCGACAAAAATGAGGGTCGACTCTTCCACTTCATGACTCTCCTCTGAGCATTAGGAATAAATGCCCATGCCTCACTACCAAATACTCGAAATGATGAAATATCAGGCTTGTCATAAGACCAAGCCTCCTCAGGAGTCATTTGTCAAATCGCCTTGTGATGCATTCGATTCTGAATATAGTTGGCAGAATTGACTGCCTCAGCCCAAAAAGATGAATCCATGAACCTGGACTGAATCATACAATTAGCCATCTCCCGTAAAGTCTTGTTTTTTCTCTCAGTGACACCATTCTACTGAGGGGTGTAGGGAACATAAAATTGATGCTGCAAACCATGCTCAATGCAAAAATCTCTGAAATCCTGATTCACATACTCCCCCCCATTATCTATACGTATCCACCAAATATAAAGGCTAGACTGCTTCTCTACAAATGTCTTGAAGATTCAAAAGGAATCAAAGACATCAGACTTGTACTTAAGAAAGTACACCCATGTGTGTCTCGAGAAGTCATCAATGAATGTGAGTTCGTACTTGGCCCCTGAAAAGGAAGGAGTGAGAAACGACATGAGGTCACTATGAATCAACTCCAAGGGTGCCAAAGTACGAGTGGCACTTCCCTTCAGAAAGGGATCCCTATGATGCTTGTCAAGCACACAACCATGACAAACACCGTCAGTGCAAGAAATTTGTGGAAGACCAAGAACAAGTGTGTGTACTCATCTGTTGAAGATATCTATAATTGACATGGACCAAACGCTCATGCCAAAGCTTACTCACTGAATATGCATGTGCTATAAGAGATGAACCTGTACCCTCAAAAGGCTCAAATCCATCAAATCTGTAAAGATGAGATGCATTATCAACACTCCCAGTAGCCACAACTAGATCAGAGTCATGGAGGTCCTGAATAACCACATCATGTGGTGAGAAATCAACTGTCTTACCAGAGCTAGTATGAAAAATCTGATAAATGGACAAGAGGTTCGTCGAGATGTCAGGAACAACCAGAACATCCTGTAGAGTGCCTCCATCCAAAGAGACAGAACCTGAACCCAAGATGGAAAGTTGTGAAGAGTCACCCATTGCAATCTATGAAGTACCAATGCTTTGTTCTTTGATCCTAAGAGCATATCCATCTGAGAAAGGTGAGACTGCTCCTGAGACAAACACTCACAAAACAAATCAAAGGTAGGCATGGTAAAACTAGCACCCAAACCATCCATGGTGGAATAGAAGGAAGAAGCAAATATCTGAAATGGACCACGAAGCTTCGAAAGAATCAAGTAAATGCACTCTGTGTCTAACTTATTCTTGCCACAACCCTATAAAATAGTGTAGACAATTTTGAACTTGTTCAAAAAATCCTCAATAGTGGAAAATGATTCAGGTAATAGTGAAGTCAGGTCTGCCTCAATCTGTAATGCTCAAAACTCATTAATGGCCCCAAAAAGTGTCTCAAACTTCAACCACATGGCTCGAGGAGTGAGCAAAGCATCAAGGTGAAACAAAAGACTATCAGAAACATGCATGCATAGCAAACCCATAGCTTCATCCATCTTGTTCCTGTGCTACATAATCTTAAAAGGACGTTGCAACTGAGGCTGAACCTCATCTAAACAAGACTACAACCCTCGTGACCTGAGTAGCCTCATCATGCGAGACTTCCAAGTGTGATAGTTGTGTGATGTGAGTAACTCAACTAAAGAGTCTGCCATGAAGCCCTGCACCTGTACCTGCTTGTATTTTTTATTATTATGTGATCTTTCAGAATAGACAGAAGATGCAGAAGGGTTTTTTTTTTTAGAGTTTTGGTGTTCTGGTTTTCTGATATAAATCAAAAAAAGAAAGAAAAAACACCCCCCACAAGAGATAAACCCAAACCCTAGAACAAACTGAGAAAGAGGAAGTAAGGCATAAGCAAAAAATACTTCAAAAAAAAATCTCATGTACTTGGTGAAAATTCTGATAAAATAAATCACATATCTGAATAGAGCATGTTGAGAGCTTTCCAACGCCTATTCGAGTTTGAAAAATGGAGTCCGTTTGCACCTTTTACGACCCCATAAGTGAAGAAAGAAGACCTCACTTTGACTAGAAAAATAATATCCAGAATAGTAAAATTTTAAAAAAATTCCTGCACCATCAGATCGGTGCCGAAACCAACTTTCCAATGTCTATTTCCATTTGAAAAACAGAGCTAAAATGCCCGAGTTATGTTCGTTTGAAATAAAAGTTGCTCCAATGTGCTCAATAAGACCTTCATGACCCTCAAAGGCTTAAAAAAGAGCCCCTAGTCGCGTGCAGGACCAAGGGGCTGGTAGCTGGGGGCTGGGTCGAAACCCTCGGTCACTCATGGGACCATCCATTGGAGCTAGGAGCCAGCAGGGCTGAGCGCTTGGCGCTGGTCGCGAATAGGACCAATGACAAGGGTTTGAAGCTTGTGAGGGCTAGAGGGTGCCGACCAGCGCGGAGTGGGTGGCAGCCAGGTAGCGCGGGCCGAGCGGCGGCCGGGTGGTGGTCAATAAGCAGTGCTGTCGGTGTATGCGAGCAATGCAAAAAAAATCAAAAAACCTTTGGTTTTTTTTTTTTTGCGATTTTTGTGCAAACAGAGTGCCCTGGGGCCGTACGGCCTTAGGGCAAAGTTTTTTTTGCTTCCCTAATCGACTGTAACCAAAATCGACGAATGAATAGTCGATTTAGGGGTTTTTGGGCACTATGAATCCAATGGCAATGTTCATTTAGGCCCAAAGTGAACCCAAAATCAGGAGTATGCTGAATCCACAAAAACAACCTTAGAACCCTAGATCTGCTTCTAATGCAAAAAAACTCAAAACAAGAACAAGCAGTTGCAGATCTGAAGCTCTGATACCATGTTGGAGTTGAGAAGATACAACTTCATAGGAGCCCAGTGACCTCTGCAAGTGAGGAATACCTGTTACAAGGAGAAGCAAAGAGAAGCAACAAAGAGAATGCTCAAGAATGTGGAGCTCTGTATTCACCCAAAATGTAAAATGAATAATGATACAAAAGATATTTTTCAACCACATATAGGTCAAAACCCTAAAAAGAAAAACCCTAGGCTTGCACATTAATAATTAATTACTATGCACCTAATGTTAGCTTAAGTGTAAAAAGAGATAAAAAGGAACTTTAAGTAATTAAACAAATATTGTTTAATTAATAAAGTAAATAACCAATTACTCTAACAAGATGAAACTTGAAGAGAAGCTCATGAAAAAAATGCAAATATGTAGTTTCAAGTCAAGCACTTGTATGATAGAAAAGATTCTCCTAGAAAATTTGAAGTGGGGAGTATGGTATTGATGTGGAATGCAAGAGCTCAAGACAAGGGAGAGCATGGAAAATTTGAAGCATTCTAGTTAGGACCTTATCTAATATCCAATACACATGGTGAGGATTCATAATTTCTCCAAAGCTTAATAGGTGAACTTCTTAAATTACTAGTACATGGATAGTTATTAAATCCATATTTCTCTTGATATATGCTCTTTTCCATGTACATTGTAAGTTTTTTATATATTTGTATATAGGTGTGTTCACTTTGGTTGGGTTTGGTCCTCTTGCCTTGTCTAGGGAAGTCCTTGGGTTTTGGTGTCCTTGTGCTTGGTCTGCTAGGGGTGGGTTTTCACTTAGTATATTTTCCTCTTGTCTAAACCCTTGTTATCTGGTCTAACCCTTTGTTGATTTGTTGTGGCCAGTTCTAGGTTGTCTTAGTTATATCTTAAGCCTTTGAATTTATTTGGTTAATGTCCCCTTGTGGTTAGAATTCCATGTTTACTCATCACATAATGTTTCCCTTATTACTTTGGTATGGGGTTAATATTTTATGTTAAAAATTTGAAATGTTTGGCCTTTACATCCTTTACTAAAGATGGTATTAATTATTTTTAAGCCCTTGTCCATTGTTGCACCTAGTCTATCCCCCTTTTAAGACAACTTGTGAGCATGTGCTATTTACCTTCAATTAAGTTCTCACTCATTTATTAGTTTATCGCCCATCACAGTTTGTCTTATGACCACTTGCCTTGAGTTGGTGATGCATGATGGACACTTCCATTTGTATCGCTCATCACATATAGGTTTTAAACCTTGATTTTCTTATTAACAATGTGTTATGTTAAGGATTTCGTTTATATAGCTAGCTACCTATGTATCGTTGAGCGCCCAAGTTTTTTGAGTTCTACATCAGCGATGCATGATAACACTATAGCCTTCACATTTTCTATCTCATCACCCATCGTGGATTGTTTCTCGCTTATAATTTTCATATTAGCAATGAGAGATGATGCCTTTCATTCTAATGTTTCATCACTCATTTAAAATTTAACTAAGGACGATGCTCTCATTTCTCTTGATCATGTAGTATGGACACGTGGCCAAATGTTGCTCCATCGCCATTTATCTCCCATCGCTCTTGTGATTCAACTGTTGAAATGTAAATCAATGATAAGTGACAGGTGAAGAATAAATTCAAAGGAAGACCCATAGCTAAAAAATGAGATCTTATAGCGTATATGTTTCATATCACTGATAAGACACATAAAGAAAAAGGAACATCAATGATGAGCGATAGATTGTTAGTTTTGTGCCTGCTGCACCACCTAAAGCTATTGTGGTTACAAATGGATATCTAAGGAACATATTAGTAACGAGCGATTAAATATTCGATAGAATATTCCCCTCGTCACTAGGTGTTAATGCATTGTGGATTCATCCAAAGAATTTGAGATCAAAGTAGCAATATGTGATGGTTTTCAAGCAAAAATTGAATAAGGAAAATAAGGGCGATGTGGCCACATCTAAAGGGAATTGTTGAAAGAAAAAAAGGAGTGAGGATAAAGGAGAGCCATCGATTATGTTTTAAATAAAAAATATCAATGACCATTTAATGACCAAGTGTCAGTTCGCTCGCGAGAGCTTTATTTGGAACATTAATGGATGAGATGCTCCATTCCTTTGCCATACAGAGGGTTTTTGGCCTTTTTTCTTTCACAATTTCAATCGTTGAGGAGAAAAACCATTGGTCAATTTTGAATAAAAAGGCATAAGGAGCTCAAGCAAAAATTTGTAGAGATTTTGAAGTCAAATTCTTTCCCAGGTAAGCAAGTAATTACACCTTTCTATGTCAATTGTGATTAAATTTAGGTAGTTTAGGGAGTTAGTGAAAATTTTGAAAGATTTAGATGCTTAGGGTTTGCAAGGGTTTGTATATCGTGTAAGATAAATTGGGTCGGTGAGAATTTTGTGAGGTCTAGGAGGGTTTTTATTCTATAAATTTTGTTCTTGAGAACATAAACCAATAAGCCCCTCTTGTAAGTTGAATATTTATAAACCCTAGTTTTGTTACATCGTCAAAATGAGGGAACCTAGTGAGTCTTCTACCAAATGAGAGATGAAACCCAAGAAGAAGAGGGTCAAGATATCTAAACCCCAAGATGACAAACCCGCACCTAAGACAGAGTGATGTTGGAGCTGGAAAAGCACTATGATCCAAAGAAGAGAAAAATAAAGAGTGATAATGGAACCTTACTCCTTGAGGTTACAAGAGATAATATTGTGGAGGTGTTCAAGGTGAACCCCAGTTACACTATGAGCATAAAATTTTCTAACTTATGCAATGAATATGAGCATAACCTATATGGATATAGGAAAAATGTGCTTTCCAGGCACAAGAAGGATGATAAAGGTGGATTTTGTCCTAAGGACTTGGAGCCCTTTGAGTATGAAGAGTTTTCCAATTACTTCAAGAATACATATTCCTACTTGAATCAAGTATTGGCTTGTAGTTATGATGCAAGGAAATCAACTGCTTTGTTGGTAATGTTCATTGATATACATAACTGGAATTCCAATAGGGAATTCAATTATGTTGTGTACATTATAGAAAAATGAACAAGGGGTTGATTAATTTGAAGGATGGAAGTGCCCCATTGTCTTCCCCACACTATTCTTTGTTGATGCAAATGATTCTTTATGTTGGATAGGAGAAGTGAAAGAAGAAAATTAAGTTAAGGTAGAAGGATGAGGTGGGAAATGATCTTCCTGTCCAAATGTGGACTCACATCTAGGACCAAAATTGTCCCCATTCAAATTATCTTACTTTCTGCAATTTTATCAAATTTTGTATTTTGGAAAGTATGGGTGTGGAGCCTCTTTATAGGCTTTCAAGAGTCATCAAAGATATTATGTGCCCTAAATATTTGGAGGGATCATCAAAAATCATAATTGGGCTAATTGGTTTTTGCATTCAAAGTATATATTGATTAGAGCCTATGGAGCTAAGGTGACACCTCATTGTTCTCCATTATATGTCCCTGATAGATTTGCATTCATGGAGCTCATGTGGCAATTAGATTTTATGGATAAGGAGAAGTTTAGAACTCTTAGTAAGGGCTTAATAAGAGTACCCTAGTGTACAATTTCTTACTTCAAGTCCACTGCTAAAGAGGTTTATGAGGGATTTGGAATAATGCTAAATAACCTCAGGATGTTGATTGATAAGATTATAAATTTTGAACCGAAAGTTTTTGTAAATGGTATGAAAAGAAGAAAGGGTTTGTCTATATTTTCTCATAAGTTTCTATATAGTGATGATGTAATAAGGAATTTGACAAATAATGGAGTTTTTACCTCAAGAAAGAAGGAATGGACTACCATTTATGGCATTGAAGAGGACATCATGAATATAAATTCTTTCTATGTGAGTCTGTATGATGAGATTAAGGACCCTTTTGAAAGGGCTATGACAAAACTGAATGATTATTAGAATTTTGAATTCAAAGTGAAGGTTAAAGAGGATACTAAAAAGGCACAAGCCCTATTGGAGCATCAACATGAAGCTATGGATATTCTAGAGCATCCTTCAGAGATACTGAGATAATTGGGGAGGAACAATATACAAAGCATAAATAGTTGATGAGTGTTGAACATCCAAAATATTGAGAGGGGAGGGGTGAATTAGTATTCCTCTAAAAATATTAAAAACTTTAAATAGTTGTCCACATAACATAATTTTTAAATTATTGAACAATAATCGATATAACACAACACCACATAACATCGATATTTTTATCGTGGAAACCAAAGATAGGAAAAACCAAGGAGAGGGTTAACTCTCAAGTATTAAGTAACCAGTTATAGAATACATAGGTGGATAATTGTCGAGTTGGCTCACTGTTGGTTGTCTCATTGTCGGTAGGCTCACTACCCGAAATACAAAAACTAGCTATTATAGCTGAGAGATGACTTACTATCGAAGTATATGTTACAAAACTATTATGCTATAATTGTATCTACATATGCATGAATACAGTTCTCGCTGAAGCACAAATTTATTATGTACAAACACTATACTAGGCTACTATAGAACATATATTAGTTCACAAGATAATATCAATAGATCGCTATCATACATCTACATATTATTCCACTTCACATATGTATATATACTAGATCTTCCTTTCCACTAGGTGGCTTGCATCGGATTGTTGGAGATTTTGGAATAATGCAAAAGATGATATACCACACTATACCGAATAGGGTTAGACCAAAAATAGCTTCAATACAACATTGCATAGACCAAAACATGTGTTGGTAACAATGCTACTAGATGAAGAGATAAGATGAAGGTAAGAAAACTAGAGATAGGAGTACTAGACTAAACAATGAAATAAATGATAAATATCAACAATCTCCCCCTTTTTCATTGATGGAAAACAAAATTTCGAAATGTTGAAAACTTAAAAAAAAAACTCGAAAAATCTCCTAAGATGACTATCTCTGTTTTTTGTTATTTTTCAAAAAAAAATCTTTTCCTTTCTATTTCTTCCCCTTTTGACATCAATGAGCAAGGGGTACAAGGTAAAAACATTAGGATGCGCCATCGGGAAAATACAATTTAATTTTTTGAATATGGGCGACCCACTTACCCGTATTATCATTCCACTATAAGATTGCTTCAGTTAGAAGTTGTGCATGAACTTGAATGGATGCAAGTAGAGATTCTCCATCTTCAATGGAGAAAGGATCAGAGGGAGTTACCAGTTGTGCATTCAAGAGGGCACGATACATCAATGAAATTTTGTCTGCACACATCTCCCAGAGATTTCCTAAGGGAAGAATGATGTTGTCCCGTTGTTATTGCAGTTGGAAGTAATTTTTGTGTATTTCCTCAATTGAGTATCTCCCAGATCTAGAAAAATATTCAGATAAATTAAAAAAGTGGTATGCCTGCCTGATTGTTGACCTAGCTTGATTAGCTGACGAAGATTGGAGGAGTAATTTGAACATCAATCTTTTAATTCTTGCAAGAGCTTATTCCCTTCGAATTCATTTTCCCTATGGAGATTTTAATTCATATAGGCAGAGAAGTCCTTCACAACATTAATGAGTGTTTTGAATTTATCTATATTTCTTCTAAATTGATCTATATTACATTCAAGAATAATAATTTAGAGAGAAGAAATAATCTCTTCAATCAAATTATATTTTTCTTCTAACTCCTTAAACATATCAATTTTTGTTGAAGCTTGAATGGACTCACCGATTTGAATTTTTTGAAAAGGATTAATCTTCTCAAAGTCAAGGATTAGCTTGGAAGAGGTGATGGGTCAGAACATAAGTGGTTAAGTGAGTAAGTTCTTCAAAGTGTCATCGAAACAAGTATTGGTGGAGTTTCCAACAATTTATTCTCTTTTCTCAGCTATCCTTGCTACCGGTTCTTTGTCTTTTTCTTACTAAGTGTTCTCTTCCTAATTTCCAATATCAATTTCCTCTACAATTATCTATTCTCCTTTTCTTCCAATTTCCTCTTCTTCCTTTTCAATTCTCTCTTCTTTTCTTTCAATTTTTTTTTCTTGTTATTTTTCATTTACTGGAGAAAAATATTTATCTAGAGAATGAATGTGTTCAATTTATGGAGGATTCAGATCAAGATTGTATACTTTTACATCAGTGTATTCTGGTACAATATTTACGAATTTTTTAGTATCCAATTCCTCATGAGAGCATGAGGGGGGAAAATATGATGGAGTGGAGCCATCACCAGATATCATCCCAAATTTTCCTTCCATGCTTGTAAGCCTAACAATGACATATTTTTTCAATTTATCTACAACTTTTTTGTTCTCCATAAGAGTATTTTCCCTTTTCTTTGTTCTTAATCCTAACTGGCTGAGTTTCTTAAACCTTGCTAATTCTTCCTCTTTTATCAATTTAGAAACAATAGAAATAGATTCATTGATGATGTCCTTATCTATTTGCCTAGCATTTTCTTGGATTAAGTTTAGACCAATCCAAAGACTATCAAGAATATCCTCTTTGAAATTATCTATATTTCCATCTAATCTTGCATAGTACTGAACAAATGCCTATGTTATGTTTTCTTTTCCCTTGGAAGTAGAAGAATTTTATAAATCACCAACCTATTTAAAGTTTCCTTCTGCAAGTAGTTCAAATAAAGTATCTACACAAGGAGGATCATGAGTCACCTCTTTGGATTTCTTCTTTCAGAACTTAATTTGGAACTTGTTTGGATCTGATTCTACTTCACATTCTACATAAACAAGATTAGTCTTAGTGGCTTTGACTTATTTCACCTTCTTTCTTGAAGTAGGCAAAGGAAGACCTTTATTCCTTTTACCAGACGAACTCTCCATTTCTACCAAAGGTTCAAATGGTTTTACATAGGTATCAGATGAGCTACTAGTTGTAATTTGAGTAATTATTTTGAGTGTTGCAAGACCTTCCTCCATCATACCCTCTTTTTCCCTAATCTCTTTTAGAGTCTTTTGTACTCTCTTATTGATTTAATTTGAGATCTACTCTTTCCATATTTCTTTGGACTTTCCTTCTATCATGCCAAACTTCTTTTGAGCGGTGTCTACCAAATTGTCTAATACAAATTTTGCAAGTTGTTCTACATTTTCTTCTAACAATTCATACCTCAATTCAAGTATCTACTGAGTTCTCAGTACAACAAATTCCACTATATATTTGTTAAGCGTGACTATGAATGTGATATCATCTTTATATTTGGTGACTACAAATTTAGTGATTCTCTCTTGGTTGTGCATATTATATTGTAATAAAGAGAAAAATGAAGTAAATTACATTTCATGTGCAATAGTGTCAACATACCTTCTCATTAGCTCAATAAGTAGATAAGCAACTCGTTCTTTAGATGACCACACTACTAGACCAAGATTGGGCATCTCATGTATGAAGTAGAATAGTAAACAAAGTGTAATGGTTCCAAACTAGAATGCAAACTTCTTCTTATTTGCACTGATTCAAATTCTCAAGAAATTTCACTTTGATGAGGTCACATAGGTCATAGTACACTCCATTAACCACCATATCATATGCAATGTAGACTGCAATAGAAGAGATGGAGTTATCTCTATAGGGGTAGTAGATTTTATTTCCAATAATTTGGGCAACATACTTCACATCTATATTTGAAACTATGTGAATCGCCAGAGACCTACCGTAAAAAATGGCCTAAGTTAGGCTTTCAAACTCCTTGTTTTGACAACCTTTAGTGTCAAAAGAATTCCAATCTCATTCAACCTAGTAACAAACTTCATTACTTCTTTTATGATTAGATGAGCTTCATGTAACCATAGGAGTGTTTCATGGAACATGCTCATAGAAATTCGTATCCATTTATCATCAAAGTAGAAACACAATAAATCATTCCAAACATGTAGATTCTTTTCAACCAGAACCCTGTATTTGGGTTTAAAATTGAAGTCATCACTAGTGATCTCATTTATCCATACATTAAGTATTTTTTTGTGATTAAATTCCTTGAGCTTTGAATGAATGTAAGCCCTAACATCTTCCACAGAAAGGACTTTGTGTGGGATTTTTGATAAAAAAATAGCTATATCATTTTCAATCAATATATCTGGACACTTCTTGAATTCAAGATGAGGTTGAGATGTCACATTGACTAGAGTGGGAGTAGCCATGGCTATAAGTGTAGAGAAATAGAAAAACTCAAGAAAAATACCTCTTTCTGGTTCACAAACCTAAGATGCAAGTCAACTTCTTTCTTCTCCTTAGCTCCTCATAATCCTTTTGCTTGAGTGATCAAAAAGACTTGTTAATTTTTTATGCTAACTTCATAATAAATGCAACTTTTACATTAAATGCACCACAACTCCTTTTGCAATTCCTTTTTCATCGAACAAATGTGACTTTATTGGATGTCTACAAGTTGCTTTTTCACAATGCTTATCTACAAGAGACTACTTGATCGAGTAGATTTGACATGCTTGTAATCTCTTTACTCTTAAAGGAGGAAGAGGCAGACTCTAAAATTTCCTCCCCCAGGCAACAATCGAAGAGTTGATAATTATTAAAGCAGATGTCTACACCAGAGCTAGATCCATTATCTTTTTTATTTCTCTCGATCTTCTTCATTTTGGCCTTAACTTCTTCCTTATTGATTTTCTTTGCTGGTTCAGTTGGCTTGACTACATCATTTTTGCAGAATCTTGCAATGTGTCCAAATTTATTATAATTATAACACTTGTTGGTTTTATTCTCTTGTCTTGACCTACACTGGTTAGCCTTATGTCCATATGCATAACATGTATAACAATAACCACTGAAATGGTTGTTTCTATCTTGTTTCTTACATTGATTAGACTTATGACCATAACCATTACAATTGTAACATCTACCAAAGTAAGATCTAGTGTTTTGATTCATTCCAATCCTACAATTTAATGCTTTATGACCCAATTTACTCGAATTAAAACAATGACCATTAAAAGAGAAGGGTTTCCTACTTACCTGTTGCTTTGCCGAAGACCTACCTTTGCCTTATTTTCTGCATTTAGTTTTAGCTTCTTTTTCCAATTTAGGTTCCTTCTTTTTAGCAAGTTTATTATGTGAGAATTCACCAATTTCATAGCCCAAGCCTTTCTTGTTTTTCATTGATCTTTGATCTGCTAGCATTTCATCAAGATTTTTTGAACTTGCTTTGTATTTGACCTCTTTCTTCTTTGATTCTTATAAATCTGGTTTGAGAGAAACAACTTCTTGTTCCAAATTCCTGCATTCATCAAATTTTTCCTTGATTACATTATTTAATGTTCCTTGGTCTTTTCATCTTGTTCACTCTTAGCTTTCAAATCAAGGATAGTGACATTTGCTAACTTGAGTTCATTTTTGACCTCCTTGTGCCTTAGCTTGAATTTTTGTATCTAATATTTCAGCTTATAGATGCAATCATTTTCCATTTGAAGATTTTCTAAGAGGGCCTTATTTTCATCTTCAATAGCTTCAAGATATTCAAGGATGGACATGAGTTCTTTTTGATCCATGGTAGATCTGGGTACCATATATTCAACCTTCTAGATCTCCTTTGAGTTGTTATAATCTTCTAAAGGATCTAGCTCTGATACCGATTATTGAACATATAGAATACTGAGAGGGGAGGGGTGAATTAGTATTCCTCTAAAAATATTAAAAAAATTAAATAGTTGTCCACATAATATATTTAAAATGATTGAACAATAACCAATATAACACAACACCACATGACACCAAGATTTTTATCGTGGAAACCCAAGATGGGAAAACCCATGGTGAGGGTTAACTCTCAAGTATTAAGTAACCGGTTACATAATACATAAGTGGCTCATTGTTGGGTGACACACTACCGATTGGCTCACTGTCGCTGGGCTCACTGCCTGAAATACAAAAACTAGGTATTACAACTAAGAGATAGCTTACTACTAGAGTATATGTTACAAAATTGAACTTCTATAATTGCATCTACATATTCATGAATATAGTTCTCGCTAAAGCACAAATTTATTTTGTACAAACACTACACTAGGCTATTATAAAACATATAACAGTTCACAAGATAATATCAACAAATCACTATCATACATCTACATATTATGTCACTTCATATATGTATATATATACTAGATTTTCCACTTGTTGGATTGCATTAGAGTGTTGGAGATGTCAGCATAGATACAAAAAATGATATCCCATGCTATACCGAATAGGGATGAACCAAAAAAAACTTAGGTACAACATTGCATAGACCAAAACATGTGTCAATAACAAAATTGTCAAGTCAAGAGATAAGTCGAAGGTAAGAACACCAAAGATAGGAGTACCAAACCAAACAATGATAGTTTTGAATTATTTTCCTTTCTCAACCCCTCTTGGGTGCTAAGGGGCAGCATGTCGATCACAACCTTTGTGGGAGCCCGTTTTACACCACATGCTTTATGATATTCAAAACATATCAACAACATGGATTTTCCTATACCTTCACATGAAACAAACAATGTTAGCATAAAAATAATGAAGATTAAAGACTTTGTGATGTTGCACTTGTAGTCTTTATTGTACTTTTTTATATTCATTCAGTTGATTCAATGTGTTGTAAGAAATGAATTATATCTCTATTGGTAGAGCACATAGTGTAGTCCATATCCAGAGCTCTAACAGTTCCTTTTCCATGATGCGGGCTCACTCAAAAGCAGTAGCAAGGACGAGAAAACTACAAGGAGATTAATTGAAGATTGATAAACAAGCAATGATGGATATCCTCTATGTTATCTACTTCCTTTCTTTCTCTTCAGTTGTATATTTCATTTCTTGTAATGTATTATTCTTGCTATTTCCATGACTTGTGTGGGACATTCAATTTCTCTTTTCCACCTCCATTGAAAAGAAATGTAGCAATTACAATCTTGTATAATTCATATGTTATTTTTTGCAAAGAATGATTACTTTCTTGCAAATAATGAAATATGTAAAATTTATGAATCATTTCAAAATGAATATCAACCATATTTGTATCTCCTTTATGATGTCATCACTGAATGGAAAAATGAAACTCTTAAATACCTTGCACTTCAAATTGGACTATTTACTTTGACTTCAAAATATGCAATGATTAAATGAAAGACATAATTGAAACTTTCACCTTTAAATAAATCAAAGTTAGCTACCTTTGTCAATTTGAGTTGTGAAAAATTGAAAACATTCTTAGCACTTTTTGCTAAAATCTTGCTTGCTAAGCATCTGATCAATTGCCTTAAATTCATCCATTGGGCACAGAGTCATAATCTTCCCCTCTCAAACTCTGAAAATTTGAAACTGGATCTTGCCAAACTCCAAACAACAACAAAAACAACAACCTAAACTGAAAGCAAACTAACAGGCCCTGGTGGCTAGAACGATGTGTAGTAGCACTTAGGGAAAGATAGTAACTAAAATGAAATGTGTTTTATAGAACTTATTAGCAAAAAAACTACCCCTACTACCCTACACTAACCAGTGAATAGGCCTTCTAGACGAAGCCATTAACAGGATTTGCAAAATAAATGCCTCTTCTGACGATCTTAGGATGCTCTAATTGCCTGTATATTGACAATAAGAGGTTAAAGACAAGAAAAATTCCCCCACATTATTATAATGCAATACAAAGATTACAACCAAAGGCACATAGTTTATGAAATTGATCAAACATACCTCTATTTTTTCAAGAATGGATGGGTTGAATGTGGTGCTCTTTAGCTGCAATCTCATTCTTGAGTGCATTGATAGTCTATTGCATCTCATTGGCACCCTTGTTAGCCAAATCCCTAATAGGGCATCCTCTTGAAAGGATGAAATCTGAACCTCTATTATTGGTTCCTTGATGGTTACCTGTTATTTCAATCTCATTTTTCTAATTCAGATCATCTCAAAGCATATAACCCAACTTTGCACAAAACTCATTAATTATACTAGTACACAAATCTTCATCAAACCCATCAATTATTTTATGATTCATGACAAGCTCTAGGGTACCCTCTTGGATGATTTCTTGAGAACTTGGAAAGATATCAAGATTAATACCTTGAAAATAAGTGTCATGCTTTTTCCCCACTTGGATACTGTATGCATGTACCTCAACTTATTGACTATGCAAATCAGGGATGCTCTCATTTATCTGCTCACTAACCAATCCTTTGTCTAAATAAATTTCTTCATTTTTTTTTATCATATCTTGACAACTGTGTTAGTTCCCATACATTATCTTCATAATTATTAATAGGAAAAGGAAATACCTCAAATAAATTAATCAAACCTTGGGTCTAGACACTCTCCTTTGCCTCCTCAAGTTGTTGTTCCACACTTTCTCTTTCAAAAGAAGATTGTTTGGCATCTAAGCTTGGAAAAAAAGTCTCAAGGTCATCCCAAAACATGTCATCTTCATTCTCATTTCCATTTTCTTTCGAAGGTAAATTGTGAATTACCTTATTATAGCCCTCCTGGGGTATCCAAACATCAAAGTTTTGAACCTCCTCTTGCTACCCTAGAGCCATTATGGGTTTGATTTGTGGTATGCATTCTTCATCGTCCACAAAAAGTGGTAGTTCCTCAAATAGGCCACTCAAAAATTGAGAACTCTCAGCCACTCCTTGATCTAGAACATGTTGTTACTCAACTATAGCTTCCTTTTTCTCTTGTTGTAGTTTCTCTTGATCTTCTAGGTCCTCCTTATTATTGTTCCAACTAGACACCTCAAAATAATTATCAATATCATGCTGCTCAAACTGATCTTTTGAGATAAATACTTAAACATGTTCATCTTCTTATTAAAACCAGGGAGCTCGTTAGTCGATACAAACAAAGAATCACTAGGAGAAACCTTTTCTTGTCCTATATGTTGTTGTTGCAACTGATATACCTCTAAAGCTGAACATAGCGGGTTCACCTTTCTAAGCTTCTTGATGCACAGTAAAGTATCTTGATCAAAAGGCTCATTCTTGGGTTCATTAGGTATAGAAACTTGAGGGGATTCTTGGGTTTCATGAATAAAACAAATATCTTTCAAGGGTCTTCTCTACAACAATACTAGGCTGGACCTAATTATTTTTCTCATCATGTAAGGGATGGAGATTTTTGAAAGTTGGTATCCCAAGATTGAGAGGTTGGCTTAAGGAGCTAAAGATTCTATCTTGACTAAAAATTGGAATCTCAACTTCAGGAGTACCCAAAGGTTCACTTTATCTAAATCTTAGGAATTGATACTTACAAACCTCTTCTTGAACAAGTTGGTTTGGAACTGCAAGAGTAGCTTGGATTTCATGCATTTGTGCCTCCAACTCCTTCTCATAGAGATAGGCTTGGGAAGCCATCTCCTCCTACTGTTGATTATACTCATGTTGTTCCTTGATCTCCTCTACCAGCTTTATGAAGTCATTCATGAAGTCAAACAAAATACCTCTTATGTTTGCAAACTCCTCCTAGTGATCTATCTTATTTCTTTGGCTCTCTATTTCACTCATCTCCCTTTCATAGTTCAGCCTTATATCTTTAAAATTCAAGTCTTCAAAATATTAGGGCTGATTTTGAGCATATGAAGGTTGAGATGAATATTGGGAGGGGGTAGGTGGGTGGTAATTATATTGTACATGCTAGTTTTGAGAAGCCAAGGAATTGAAACCAACAGAAATATTATGCTGGTATGGCTGATACGGAGATGGATAAGCAGGGTCTTCATGATATGGTGGATGATATTCATATTGCCTATGAAAATTTTACATCTTTACACATAAAAAAGCTGAGAAATGGAGTGAAAAGATGATTTTAAATCATACCAACACTTAGGCCTACTTGCAAAACCAATTAATGGAGTCGCCGGGTATGCTATTTTTTTACCTCCAAAATGCTAAAACTCTATTGTACATATTGAAACAACAAAGAAAACTCTGTTTAAGTGGACTTAACTTAGTTCAGTGTCCCATTGGGCATCCCAAAAACTATTATCAATGATATTTGCACCTTGTTGAACGTGAAGGATCAACAATCTATTGAAACATGGAAATGTTCTCAAGTTGTGGGTAGCTCATTGTGAGAACAAATCTTCGAAGAAGGCTAGTTTCCTCATTGATAAATCACCTACTCTATTAACAAGACATAAGAAGGATTCAAATGGAACTCCTGAAAAACACCTTACAATAACAAGACATAAGAAGGATTCAATAGGTTGAATCACAAAACACATAAAATTATTATTGCAAAGATTATACAAGATGTGAGAAAGGAAAACTTGTTGTTTTATTGGATGAAGGAATTCAACTCTCAGAATCTAAGTACAAAAGGAGTTTACAAGCTCTTATAATATGTGTTAGAGCAAGGAAATGATATCTGAACTGAGAAAAAATTAAGTTTTTCTCCAAAATATAAGTATCATAAGATCTCCAACCCATTTACGAGCTCAAGAGAAAAGCTGAGAAAAAAACCTCCAAACCTGCTCCATACTGAGTAATAAAAGCGAAAATTTCCCACTTTCTGAATGTCCATCCAAAAGGCTTCCAAAATCAACCCCAATTTTCTTTAAAAGCTGAAAAAACACCTTGTCTTAATCCCATTCTTCTCAAATTCGCCCAAGGATAACTGAAGTGAGAAAATTCAACTAGTTTTGCTTTAAAACAACTACATAATATATCAATCAATTAAGAAATTTATAGAAAATATTGCTTTAATTGATTGCTTTACAATTTTGGTAGTTTTAAATTGCCTATCCTATGATTTTTTCCAAATCAAGATTTCTAGGAAATCTTTGCAAAAAAATGATCATGTTGACACCTGCTACAAATGACTTTTCTTTATAAAATCATAAAATATAAGATGAATATCTATTATTGATGTCTACAAAATCAATAAAATTGATAATATCTAAGACCAAATATATATATTTTTTTTAAGGCATATACATTCAATCAAATAAAAACCCTAAGGTTTTTAAAACTATGAAATGCAAATTAAAGCCTAACTTAAAAGGCCTAGACAAGTGACATTAAATCAAACCCTAAAAGGGTCAACCTAAGCATCTAAAGGGATTTTCACCATGGTATTAATTCAAGGTTTGATATTTAAAAACAATTGAAAATACCCCTAAGTTGAATTAGGGTATTGAAACCCTACTCATAAAAATTGAATCTCCACCTTATTCGCATTCGTTCTTATCTACCAAGATGGAAAAATAGGGCTTTGCTGGGTGTTGCCATGAAAGGATTAGATTCAAGCTCAGAAGTCACCATTTTGAGTTACATCATGTCAACTTTTTAAGGATTCCTCTTCTGTATTCGATTGTAATCCTTTTTTGACACTTTGATGTTGTTTTGACTCCATTAGAAAAGAAAATGGGCCTAGAGGCCTCGACCATGAATGGATTTTGATGTTTCTTCTATGTTTTTGTTGTTCCAAAATTTTATTGGATGCCATTATTGCATTTCTTGAGAGAGAAATAAAATAACAGAAAAGACATTTCATCCTTGCACCATTGAATCTTATCTCCATACACAGGTGACATTCTTTCTCTACTTCTGTATGTTCCATTTATACAACATTATGTGTATTTAGTGCTCTAAACCTGCGTCCATTTCCTTAACTTCCTGTAGCTTTCATTTGTTATCAAAATATTGTTAGAACCATAATTTTCCATGAAAATCCTAAGGTCTTTACCCATTTGAACCCATATATTTCACTATTTCTTTAATGAAAAATCATTTTATCGCCTTTCATAATGCTAAAATATCTTATACCACTGCCTTATCATCCATCCTTCTTGGCCGATACCATTTCCCTCTATACTGTGACCCCTTGTAGGGTGGTTCACAATATCATGGTTAGCGACATTCATGTAACAGTTACCACTACACTACGGACGGTCAGAGTGAAGACCGTGGTTGTGCAGTAAGCGGTGAAGCGACAGAGAGATGGCGATCAGTGAGTAGTCACTGCGGTACTATGGCCACTCAGAATAGTGACCGTGGTAGTGCAGTGGGCATGGAGATAGTGGTTGAGAGCAGTCACCACATAACCGTGGATGGTCACCGAGGAGACTGCGGTAGCACGGTGGCCAAGAAGATAACAATGAAGCAACGGTTAAGACTGGTCACCACAGTACCACTGGCGGTTAAAACCCAAACCACGGTGGCATGGTGGATGGCGGGGGAGCAGTCAAAGTCAAAGTAGTGTGGCACCATTGGAATACAAAATGTTGAGCCTAGTAGAGTGGTAAGAATAAAGGAAGTTTTGGGAGATGAAATATAAAGAGCGGTCAAGGTATAAAGGGAAATAAAAGGTGAGACTATAGTTTTAGAAATATTTAATTTTCCAATAAGGCAATTCAATTAAATATTTTAAATTTATTTCAATTAATATAAATTTGTCGTAATGGGTAAATGAAGGGTCACAACCCTTGGGATTTACTGTATAAATGTATTGAAAAATCAATTAAATGGGGGAAAGAGTAGTAACAGTTAGATAATTGCAAAAGTAAAACTAGGGAAATGAAAATAATGTACAGACCTTCTTGAAATACAACAATGGAGAAAATGTCTAAAACTGGTGAAATTATTTTTGGTGTTCAGTTGTTGTGTCATATCAGTTCATATTCTTTATTTGGTTGTCTCCAACTTGAGGTCTTTTAATCATTTAAATCAGCATATCAAGTATATCTCTGATTTGTCAAAATGTATTCCCATTTTGTGTGATTTAATTAATTGGTGTCTGCAATTTAGAATTAAATTATTTTAACAAGTCACAATGATTTAAGGATTTATTTTGGATGGTTAAAGAAGAACCAGGCTAAGAAACATTCCAGCATAATTTATGCAAGTCATAAATTCAGTAAAGTTTTATGCCAGTCATAGAATTTTCAAAGTACCTAACAACTAAAGTTAAGCCAAAGAGGGAAACACATGTCATTCTTAATTTTGACTCCATTGCCCATGTGGATAGAAGGCACTGATCTACCACAATCTAGAAGATAAATTTCATGGAAAAAAACATTTTAAATTATTTATTTTGTGTAGTAGGAGTAGTAGTTATGATTTTATCTATTCACTTCCAATTTCCATTTTGAATAGATTGGTTGAGTAGGAAATATATTTCAAATCTGCAACGTACACATAAGTGCACCCACCTAGGTTTAGTAGAGCCTGAAGAGCAAAAGGTTCAATTATATTAATTGGCCTTGTACGTTTGCCAAAAATATTGTGAGAGCTTGGTGACCTCTCATGGTTAAAACCTACATTTTTGAGACCCAACAAATATGAAATGGGTTTCCAATTTTTTAGAAGGAACATGTATCACTGGCAGCATTGTAGTTTATCACTTTTACTTAGGAATGAAATTATTTTGTCTTCTTCCATGACTTGAAACCCTCTTCATATATTTGTATTTAAACAAATTTAAAATGTATTGCATTTTCTCTTTGAAACCTTAAGAGGGTTTGAATAAAAAATTGATTTCACTTTGTGCTTCTATATCTTAATTTAGGAAGCCACAACCTCTCCTTGCACTTCTCCAATCTCAAGGCTCGACCCATGATTTAAAATGATAAAAATCTCACAAAAGGGATCTTTCCATCTTGTAACTTGTACTTTCAATGCAAAATCCAAATGGGTGCTACCACTGTGAAAAGAACTCCATCAAGTTGTGGCCATTAAAGGTTAAAATTGGGTATCCCAAAAGATTGAAATAACTAGAAATTTTCTTCATTTTGTATTACGAGAATTTTTTTGAAACTAGTTACCAATGCTTAATACTATAGATCACTTCCTATAGCAGTATGACTCCTTGAAATAAATCATATCATTTTGCTGAAAAACTAAACACTGCATTCTTAATTTATTAAATGGCGTTGTTCCTTCATTTTTATTGAGTACTCGAGTCTCTGTTTTTAAGCATTTCATTGTTCCATTGTTCTGATAAAAATAGAACACAATTTCCCTTTATAATTTTTCTTGTAGCAAAAGACATCCTATAGCTCCATACTTGATAGAAACTATAGTTTTATGCTATTCTTCATGTATTTTTATAATCTCTCAGGGAAAAAATGTTGATAAATCAATCGTTTGCAAAGATCTTTTTGAAATATAATCACTTGATGATGATGCTTAAAGCCTCTCGAATTGCTCTGGTTTCTATTGTTGATTTATAAACAAGGCATTATGTATGCCTGTTCACTATCTGATTCCATGATGATGCACTCCTTATGATGATTGATTCAAATAGATAATCATTTATGATCTTCAATTCATTGCACTTCCGGACTCGATTGTCCTAGATGATTACCTGTTTGGGTTCTTTTGACAATTTTAAATTATTTTCCTTTCTCAACCCCTCTTGGGTGCTAAGGGGCAGCATGCCGAGCTCAACCCTTGTGGGAGCCTATTTTACACAACATGCTTTATGATATTCAAAACAGATCAGCAACATGCCTTTTCCTATACCTGCACAGGAAACAAACAATGTTAGCATAAAAATAATGAAGCTTTAGGATTCCATGATGTTGCACTTGTAGTATTTATTGTACTTTTTCATATTCATTCAGTTGATTCAATGTGTTGTAAGGAATGAATTATATCTTTATTGGTAGAGCACATAGTGTATTCCATATCTGGAGCTCTAACAATCCATTTTCCATGATGTAGGTTCACTCAAAAGTGGTAGAAAGGATGGGAAAACTACAAGGAGATTAACTAAAGACCGAAAAAATGACAATGATGGATATGCTCTATGTTATCCTCTTCCTTTCTTTCTCTTCAGTTGTATAATTCATTTCTTGTAATGTATTGTTTTGGCTATTTCCATGAGTTGTGTGGGACATTCAATTTCTCTTTTCCTCCTCCATTGAAAATAAATGTAGCAATTGCAATCTTGTATAATTCATATGTTATTTTCCGCAAAGAATGATTACTTTCTTGCAAAAAATGAAATATGTAAAATATATGAATCATTTCAAAATCATATTTGTATCTCCTTTATGCTATCATCACTAAATGGAAAACTAAAACTCTTAAATACCTTGCACTTCAAATTGGACTGTTTACTTTGACTTCAAAATATGCAATGATTAAATGCATAAATTAATTGAAACTTTCAACTTTAAATAAATCAAAGTTAGCCAGCTCTGTTAATTTGATCTGTGGTGAAAATTTGAAAAAATTCTTGTCAATTTATGTTGAATTATTTCTTGCTGAGCATCTGATCAGTTGCCTTAAATTCATCCATTGGGCACAGATTCATAATCTTCCCCTCTCAAGATAAAAAAACATGAAACTGAATCCCACAACACTCCAAATAGCAGCAAAAACAACAACAACCCAAACCAAATGCAAACTAACAGGCCCTAGTGGCCAAAATGATGTGTAGTAGCACTTAGGGAAAGACAGTAAATGAAATGAAATGTGCTTCAAAGAAATTATTAGCAGAAAAACTACCCCTACTACCCTACACTAACTAGTGAATAGGCCTTCTAGATCAATCCATTAATTGGATTTGCAAAATAACTACCTCTCCTAACCAACTAAGGATGCTCTAATTTCTTGTAGATTGACAATAAGAGGTGAAAGAAAAGAACACTACCCCCACATTGTTGTAATGCAATACGAATATTACAACCAAATGCATATATTTTGTGAAATTGATCAAACATACCTCTAGTTCCACAAATGGATGGGTTGAATCTGGTGCTCTTCGACCACAATCTCATTTTTGGGTGCATTGATAGCTTGATGCATCTCATTGGCACCCTTGTTGGCCAAATCCCTAATAGGGAATCCTCTTCAAAGGATGAAATTTGAACCTCTTTTACTAGTTCCTTGTTGGTTACCTATTATTTCAATCTCATTTTCCTAATTGAGATCATCTAAAAGCATATCAACCAACTTTGCATAAAAATCATTAATTATATCAGTGCACAAATATTTATCAAACCCATCAATAGTTTTTTGATTCATAATAGGCTCTGAGGTATCCTCTTGGCTGATTTCTTGAGAACTTGGAAAGATATCAAGATTCATACCTTTAAAATCAGTGTCATGCTTTTCCCGTGCTTGGATAGTGTATGCATGTACCTCAACTTCTTGACTATCCAAATTAGGGATTATCTCATTTGTCTCCTCACTAACCAATCCTTTGTCTAAATGAATTTCTTCGTTTTGTTGATCATATCTTGAAAACTTCGTTAGTTTCCATACATTCTCTTCATCATTATTAATATGCAAAGGAAATAACTCAAATAAATTAATCAAACCTTGGGTCTAGACACTCTCCTTTACCTCCTCAAGTTGTTGTTCCACACTTTATCCTTCAAAATAATACTGTTTGGCATCTAATCTTGAAACAAAATTCTCAAGGTCATCCCAAAACATGTCATCTTCATTCTCATTTCCATTTTCTTGTGAAGGGAAACTACTAATTACTGTTGAAAATTGAGGTGTTTTAGTAGCTTAATACCTTCTAAAACTCTAATATTTCTGATCTAAATATGTATTTCCTTTGTTACATATTCTTTGTGGGTGATTATCTGATTAATCCTTTTTACTGTTTGTAGAATATAAACAGAAGTTGATAGAAGAAATAGACAGGATATTAGAAAGATTGCACAAGCATGTAACATGGAGAAAACCCTTTCGGGTAAAAAAATCTGCCAAGAAATGATCTATTATTCCAATCTTGAAATAGATTAGAATAGCTTCAATTCTTGCTTGAGAATGCCTCTTTTGCCTTCACCAAACTTATTCACAACCTGCAAATAAAACTTACAAACTTTATCTACAACTTGCTTGAGATATATAGACTTTCTCCAACATTGTAAACTCCAAATGAGTTACACAAACAATGCTCAAGCCCTAACCCTTAAAGGTATGCCTATTTCATGCAAGTGGAGTTGCAACGTGAAAACCAATGTCAAACCATCTGCCTCTTCCATTTGGGCATACTAAACTGATGTCACAACTTAGTCTTCATCTTTCAAATATATTAAGTATTTATCCTCAAATTTGGCACCCAAAAGAGGGCCCCACTTAACTAGGCAATCAAAAATATCTCTGCATGCAAAGGAGTTAATTCCAAGAAGCCAACTTGGGCGCCCAAAGTGGGTCCAAGATATTTCTTGTTAACTGAAACATTTCTCAACACCATTCATGCCAGAATGGTCATCTCTTGTTAACTGAAGGTAGTTCCTATTATCTATCATGCAACTCAAGTTATTAGGCATGCATTCCAAGTTAACTAAAGTCAACTAACATGCAACTAAAACTAACTGAAGATAATTGAATTGAACTGAACTGAACTAAACTGAACTAAACTGAACTGAACTGAACTTCAACTGAACTAAACTAAACTTCAACTGAACTTCAACTGAACTGAACTGAACTTCAACTGAACTTCAAACCCTATTTTATAGGTACTCAACATGCATAAAAAAAATCCCTATTTTCTAGGGACCTAGGATGCATTCTTGAAGTATACTCAATTTACCACTTCATTAACTGAACTTAAGGTGAGTGTCACCTCCCATGTGTGAGTCCATGTGCTCCTATTTTAGGAGCCCATCCCAAGGCATCCCCACATGTTCCTAACATTTAGAATAACATACAAATGTCAATTAACATGATTATTTCATCAATTATTAATTCATTCTTAATCCTAGTGTTGATAAACACATTTCAAGAACTTAGGATATACATGAAATAACTAATGTTTTAGGATTGCGATTAAATGGAATTCTATTTCCAACAATTACCTTATTAAATCCCTCTAAGGGTATCCAAAACTCAAAATTTTGAACCTCCTCCTGCTTCCCTAGAGCCAATATGAGAGTGATATGTGGTATGTATTCTTCGTCATCAACAAAAAGTGGTATTTCCTCAAATAGGTCGGTCAAAACTTGAGAACTCTCGTCCACTCCTTGATCTAGAACCTGTTGTTCCTCAACTACAACATCCTGTCTCTTTTTGTAGTTTCTCTTGATCTTTTGGGTCCTCCTTGTCACTGTCCTAGCTAGACACCTTAAATTAATTATCAATATCCTGTTGCTCAAACTAATCTTTCACGATAAATACTGAAACCTGTTCATCTTCTTCAGTAAAACCAGGGAGCTCGTTAGTCAAAACAAACAAAGAGTCATCAAGAGAAAGCTTTTCTTGTCCTAATTGTTTTTGTTGCAACCAGTATACCTCTAATATGAATGCAATGGGTTCACCTTTCTAAGATTCTCGACACAGAGTAAAGTATCATGATCAAAGGGCTCATTCTTGGGTTCATCAAGTATGGAAACTTGAGAGGTTTCTTGGGTTTCATGCAGAAAAGAATATCTTTCAAGGGGTTTCTCTGTAACCATATTGGGTTGAACCTGATTATTTTACTCAACATGCAAGAGATGGAGCTTTCTGAAACTTGGTATCCCAATATTGAGAGGTTGGCTTGAGGAGCTAAAGATTCTATCTTGTCTAAAACTTGGAATCTCAACTTCAGGAGTACCCAGAGGTTCACTTTTTCTAAAGCTTGGGAATTGATACTGACGGACCTCTTCTTGAACAATTTGGTTTGGAACTATAGGAGTAGCTTGGATTTTGTGCCTTTGTGCCTCCAGCTCCTGCTCATAGAGATAGGCTTGGTAAGCCATCTCCTCCTATTTTTTATTATACTCATGTTGTTCCTTGATCTCCTCTACCCACTTTGTGAAGTCATGCATGAATTCAAACAACATACATCTTATATTTGCAAACTCCTCCTGATGATCTATCTAATTTATTTGGCTCTCTATTTCACTCATCTCCCTTTCATAGTTCAACCTTAATCTTTGAAACTCAAGTCTTCAAAATCTTGGGGCTGATTTTGAGCATATGAAGGTTGAGATGAATATTGGGAAGGGACAAGTGGGCAATAATTATATTGCACATGCTGGTTTTGAGAAGCCAAGGAATTGAAACCAATAGAAAGATTATGCTAGTATGATTGGTATGGAGATGGATAAGAAGGGTCTTCATGATATGGTGGATGATATTCATATTTCCTATAAAATTTTTACATCTTTGCACATGTAAAAGCTAGGAAAGGGAGTGAAAAGATGATTTTAAATCGTACCAACACTTAGGTCTGTTTGCAAAACCAATGAATGGAGTCGCCAGGTATGCTATTTTTTTACCTCCAAAAGGTTGAACCTTTGCTCCACATACCAAAAAAATAAAGAAAATTTGTTTAAGCATAGTGAACTTAGTTCAGTGTCCCACCAGGTGTGCCAAAAACTATTATCAATGAGATTTGCACCCTACTAAACATGAAGGCTCAACAATCTATCGAAACATGGAAACGTTATTGAGTTGTGGGTAACTCATTATGAGAACAAATCTTTAGAGAAGGCCAACTTCCTCTTTGATAAATCACCTACTCTATTAACTGGCTGAGAAAAGAGTTATTGAACTAAACTGTAATGAAAACCTATGACTTATGATGATTAACCAACATTAGAGAGATTATGATAATTAACTCACTCACAATACCTTTTTAAAACTTAAATCTCACAACCCCACAATACATATGACTCAACAATGATTTGTGCAAAGGTTCAAAACAAACACAAGGCACAACATGATTCAAATGGAACTCCTACAAACCACCTCACAATAACAAGACATAAGAAGGATTCAATAGGTTGAACCACAAAACACATCAAACTATTATTGCAAAGATTAGACAAGATGTGAGAAAGAAAAAAATTTTGTTTTATTGGATGAAGGAATGCAACTCTCAGAATCTGAGTACAAAAGGAGTTTACAAGCTCTCAAAATATGTGTCAGAGCAAGAAACTGATTTTTTGAACTAAGAAAAAACTATTTTTCTCCAAAATATAAGTATCATAAGATCTCCAACCCATTTCTGAGCTCAAGAGAAAAGCTGAGAAAAACACCTCCAAAACTACTCCATACTGAGTAATAAAAGTGGAAATTTACCATTTTTTGCATGTCCATCCAAAAGGCTTCCAAAATCAACCACAATCTGCTTTAAAAGCTGAAAAACACCTTGTCTTAATCCCATTCTTCTCAAATTCGCCCAAGGATAACTGAAGTGGGAAAATCCAAATAGTTTTTCTTTAAAACAACAGCATAAGATATCAATCAATTAAGCAATTTATAGAAAATATTTCTTTAATTGATTGCTTTACAATTTGGTAGTTTTAAATTGCCTATCCTATATTATTTTCCAAATCAAGATTTCTAGGATATCTTTACAAAACAATGATCATGTTGACACCTACTACAAATGAATTTTCTTTAAAAAATCATAAAATATAGGATGAAAATCTAATATTTATTTCTACAAAATCAATAAAATTGATAATATATAAGATCAAAAATATTTAATTTTTTCTAAGGCATAGACGTTCAATCAAATAAAAACCCTAAGGTTTTTAAAACTATAAAATACAAATTAAAGCCTAACTTAAAAGGCATAGACAAGTGACATTAAATCAAACCCTAAAAGGGTAAACCTAGGCATGTAAATGGATTTCCAACATGGTATTAATTTGAGGTTTGATATTTTAAAAATAATTGAAAATACCCCTAAGTCGAATTAGGGCATTGAAACCTTAATCACAAAACCTGAATCTCCACCTTATTCGCATTCGTTCTTATCGGCGAAGATGGAAAAATATGGCTCTGTTAGGTGTCGCCATTTTGAGTTGCATCATGTAAAATTTTTGAGGATTCCTCTTTGGTATTCAATGGTAATTCTTTTTTGCCACTTTAATGTCATTTTGACTCCATTAGAAAAGAAAACGGGCCTAGAGGCCGTGATCATGAATGTATTTTGATGTTTCTTTTGTGTTTCTATTATTCCAATATTTACTTGGCCGCCATTATTGCATTTCTTGAGAGAGAAATATGTGTTGTTAGAATATGTGAATTAATTAGAAAGTAAACTAACACACCAATGAAACATTAGATTGAAAGAAACTAATTTAGAAAAGAAAAAAAGAAAACTCTAAATGATAGCAGCTCCAAATTCATTCGATTGTTCTTTATCTCCAAGGATTCGATTCAAGATACTGGCTCTCAGTCAGTTTAAGTAGCAACTTGTAGAATGCCAACTTAGGAGAACAAGATTGATGCAAAATGCATGTTCATTGCTAATGATTTAAGCTTATGAAATCGAAGAACTAAAATGCTATGATATTGCTAAAATGGTGATATGCTGATCCAAATGCAACTAGAGTAACTACGCATGAAATCTAGGATAAAATCTACTTACGGGAAGGTTGTATTTATAGATTTTTAGAAAGCAAGAATCTAGTTGGCGAAGATCAACAGTTGAAATTCAAACCTATCAAGATGAACAGTGTGAGATTCTGGAAGTTGAGAGAAAGGTGGAAGGTTGAGAGAATGATGGAGAATGTTTTCAACCCACAAAACTATCTTCATTCAAAAATGGAGACAAACATGGCATTTGTCTTTTCATTAATAGAAAAGTTAGTTTAAAACTGAGGATAAATGCTAATTAGATAAATAAATTTATTTAATTGTATATGACATGTATTTTGGAAACTTCCATAATTAAATAATTAATATTTAATTATGAGAGAGGTGAAAAATATGTGTAATTAAATATTTACAATATTTAATTATGTGAATGGTGAAAAAGATATTAAATATATAATACTTAATTTAAATATGAAGTGAAGAATAAATATTCCATTGTTTGAATTTAAATGTTCAAACTTAGAAATAGAATGACAATTAAATAAATAAATCATGTAATTTATTTAATTTAATTAAGAGGAAAAAAGCAATAATCAAATAAACTTATTTATTTAATTAAACTAGAAGAATTAGAAAAGTGAACGATATAAATAAATAATTAAATTTATTTATATGTATATGACTTAGAATACTGATTAAAAAATTCATATTTAATTAATTAACAAGTTTGATTTACCATGACCATTTTTAGATGTGTACATTTTGCCCCTCTTTGAAGTAATGTGTTTTACACATTACTTTAAAGAATTTTGCCCCTGAATTTGAAAATTAACCAATGCTATATGCCCCCTTGAGAGATAAATCGTGTAATGTGAATGATGATGAGGATGATTCAAAAGAATTTAAATGATTTTCAAAGAGATTTGGTGATTTATCTCTCGCAATAGCACTTTGCATAGTAATAATAATAATTTCCCACTTTTACCCCCTTAAAAGGTGGAAAAGGTGAAAATTCATTGTCATTTGAACAGTAACTTGTGGTAAATTCCATAGCTCTAAAAGATAAAAATAAGATGTCGATTCATTATGAGTGCCACCTATTCGAGCGAGCCCGTCGGTATTAGAGACCAACTGCTTATGGACCTCCGGTAAGTTGACTTGATCCTCCTTGTGAATTTTTTTGATTTAATTTTTAGAATTTTTCATTTTTCTAAATTTTTGAAACGCTGCTTTAGCACATGCAAGCCATAGTTTAGCGCATAGGATAGATAGAGTCGCACATATAAAGTAGCGCATAGATTTAGAACAGTAGTGCATAGATGTGTAGACTAGTGAATATCGTAAAATAGTGCATAGGGTACCTCAAGTAGTGCATCCAGGAATTCTTCCCGCGTAGGATGCTAGATTAGCGCATAGGCTAGATTAGTGCATTGATAGGATAGAGTGGCACATCCATATGATAGAATAGCGTACAAGTGATTTAGCGCATAGAAGAGATAAAATCACGTATTGATGAAGTTACGCATTGCATCTTTGTTTTAGTGAATCCATGGATTAGAGTTGCACATACATGATTTAGAGCATTGACTGATTGTTTTAGCGCATCCATAAATTTTACCAATTGTTGAATTCTTTGAAGTGAAATTGACATGTGCATGATGATTGTTGCTAGATTAGCCAACTAATTATATGCTTTTGAATAACATCATGATAGATTAGCCTAATTTGAGTAATGATTGGATAAATTTTCTTTCCTCCTTGAAATAAAAATAGTAAAGATGATTGATAAATTTTCTTTCCTGATTGAAAGATAAATACTAAAGATGATTGATAAATTTGCTTTCTCGATTTGAAAGACAAATAATAAAGACGAGATCCTGAGTCGCTTGACAGCTTAAAATTTGTTTCCATGCGATATGGAAAACAAATAGATTAGGATTTATTTCCCTTCCTGCTTGAAGAACAAATAAGAGTTTGAACTGATTACTAATGTTGATATGATTGATTGATTGATGTATTTTTTTCATGCTTGCTGAAAAGACAAATAGATTGATAATTTTCTAATTGATGTATGGATTTGATTGGATAACGTTAAATATTCCCTGCTGATTGATTTGCATGATTGCTTTTAATGTTATAAAGGAGGAATTTGACCTTCTCCAGATCAGAGAGAGATTTCCCCACATGTGGGATATGGTTCCTCGACTGTCCTAAGATAATCTAGAGGTGATATATCAGTGTGCGTTGAGTCTACTGTTGATGATCCCGCAGTATAGGATCAACATGGCACTGTTGATGACACTAGCTAAGAGGTGGCATAGTGAGCATAACACCTTTCATTTTCCTATAGGAGAGATTACTGTCACACCCGAGAATGTATATAGGATTCTGGGTATCCCTGTGGTTGGTGAGCTTGTGATTTATGATCACAAGGATATTGGAGGGACTGATGCATTTAGATGAGTCTTCTAGGATCCTCATGTCTCTAGATATGACATTCCTTGGAAGGAGATGGTGGAGAGATATGTCCCATTGCCTTCAGTGTTAGCAGGATTCATCAGTGGTTTCCTTTGTCTTGATCACGAGTCAAAGGGACTATCTGTTGGCTGGGGTAGGATTTTGCTAACTGATCTACAATTACCTGTCCCTTTATAGATTTGTGATCCACATAATTAATGTTAAACTCACTCAGGATCATGACCCATTTAGCCAACCTACCAGTTAAGGTTGTCTTACTTAGAAGATATTTGAGTGGATCAATCTTAGCCACAAGATTTATTGTATGAGCTAGCATATAGTATCGTAACTTTTGAGAAGTGAACACTACTGATAAGCATTCTTTTTCAATGAAGGTGTAATTTAGCTCATAACTTGTCAAAGTTTGATTGATGTAATAAATTGCTCGCTCCTTTCTTGAGTTGTCTTCTTGTGCCAATAATGCTCCTAGGGACACTTCTGTAGCAAAAATATACAATATGAGTGGTGCACCTTGCATTAGTGGAATCAACACTGGTGGATTCATTAGATACTGGTTTATCTAATCAAACGTTGCTTCATATCTATCTTCCCATTTAAATGGAACATTCTTGTGTAAAATATGAGTAAATGGTAGACTTTTATCTGCCAGTTGGGCAATGAATCTTTCGATGGATTGTAAACGTCCCTGTAAAGAGCATAGTTGACTAATGTTCCCTGGTGGTGGCATATCAAAAATTTCTTGTACCTTAGCTGGATCCACCTCAATTCCCTTTTCTAATACAATATAACCCAGCAGCTTTCCAGATTCACTCCAAAGACACATTTCTTTGGATTAAGTCTCACTTTGAATTGTTCCATTCTTTTGAAAATTTTATATAAGATGGCTATGTGTCCTTCCTTGGTGTTAGATTTGGCGAGGTGATCATAGACGTAATTCTCCATGAATGTGTGCATCATATCATGAAAAATCATAGTCATTGCACGTTGGTATGTAGCTCCTGCATTCTTTAACCCAAATGGCATTACATTCCAACAATAGGTACCCCAAGGGCATGTGAACGTTGTTTTATCTTGATCCTCTGGTGCAATCTGTATCTGGTTCTATCCTGAAAATTCATCCATTAATGAATACATCGCATGTCCAACAGTCAAATCAATAATTATATCTATGTTTGGTAGAGGAAAGTCATCCTTAGGGCATGCCTTGTTCAAATCCTTGAAATCTGTATAAATTCTGATTCTTCCATTTGGCTTTGAAATGGGTATGATATTGGAGATCCATTCTACATAGTCGATAGACTAAATGAATCCGACATCTAAGATCTTCTTTAACTCCTCTTTAACCAATAATGCAACATGTGGATGCATTTTTCTGAGTTTCTGCTTCACAGGTTTTTCCCCCTGTCTGATAGATAGATGATGCATGATGAGATCTAGATCTAATCTAGGCATATCTGTGTAGGACCATGCAAAACTAATTTGATTGTTCTTGAGAAATTTTGTGAATCCTAGGATTTCCTCTTCTATTAGAGATGCAAAAAGTTGTAAAACTTTAGGTTGTTTCGTAGTACCTATATTGAGTGCCACCATTGGTTCTATTAGAATAGAAGACCATTCCTAATAGTGCTTGGGAAGAGTGTCAAGTTTCCCATCCTCTAGTGCCTTTGAAATTTTTTCACTATTGGATACACTTTTTATTTTTCTCTTTTATTGATCTAATATTGCCTTTGTTAGGTTTTCACCATTAGATATTTCTTTTATGTTATTTATTTCATAGCTGAGAAACTTGGCACTTTCTTGTCAAAAAATCTGATCTTGTGATTCCCTAGTCGAACTTGTTTTCGGTTGGGATGAACAAAGGAAGTTTATGATGGTTCTGTCATTTGGAAAATTTGGGATATCAATTGGTACAATTTATTCCCAATCAATGAGTTCAGGATGGACCAAAGGAAATGGATCGTTAGGATGAGTAAGCTCACTAGCCATTAGGGTCATGATGCTATTATTAACCTCGTTATGGGAAATATCTAGGATGGTATCATCTTGTGGATGATCTATCTCACTTTGAATCAAATTGTTCTCACTTGAGGCATGATCGCTTTGAAGAACGTAATCAAGCGGAGGCCTTGAGCTTTCCCCTTGTAAGGATGTGGGTGTAAATTTGTGTATGACATATACCCCTTTATCCATCAAGAATGTATCATCAGAGATTTCTTCCCATTCATATTCATTGGAGTCAGTGTCAGAATTGTTTTCTTGAATTTGCAAAATTAATTTAGCTAACTCCTCATTGGGAGTTCTTTGTACTACTTCTTCCTTTGTGTCTTCACCATATCCTAAACCGGTATTATCCTTTTGGTGCATTTTTTTCAGTTGGAGAGGTTCAACAATACCCTTCTTTCTCTTACCTATAGGGCCATTTCCTTCATAACCCATTTTCTGCATTATTGCATAACCTTTTCCATATTGCTTTGTGGGTAATTTGACATGTTGTACTAGTTCTTCTTCATATTTGTAGAGCCAATCAAGGATAGCTCTATCTTCCATTTCATTTTCTTTGATAAATACTCCATTAAACTTGGTGATGGGAGCTGAAGTTGAGGCTAAAGCTGTTGTAGCCTATTGTATGGATGTTTATGGTTGACCATGGGATCTTGGAGATACAGGTAGCTTAGAGAGATATAAAGAATATTCTCCCACCCCATTATATTTCAATTTTTCCTTGGTGCCAAAATTATTTATCATTTCTCGTGCTTGTTCATTATATTTGGAGGTAGAGATGGCCAAAGCCTCTCTATTATGTGGGATGAATGTGTCTTGAGTTGCTCTTAGGTTAGAGAAATTTTGACTGCTAATGTGATTAGTTGGTATTGTTACTTCTTTTCCATCATACAGAAACTTCAAGCATTTATGATAAGTAGATGGAACAAATTTCATGTCATGGATCCATGGACGACCCAAGAATATGTTATAGGATAGATCTTGATCTAGAACTTGACAAAAGGTATTCTTCACAATAGGTCCCACTCTAATTGGTAACATGATGAGGCATTTTGAAGCTCTTTCCTCATCATCATATGAATTGATTGTAATTTTCTTTCATGGATCTATATATTCTTCTAAATATCCCAAATAAAAGACCAATTTCAAAGTACAAATGTTTAATCCACCCCCCCATCTATTAGGACACGCCTAATTTGGGCTTTGTGAACCATAACCTCTAGATAGAGTGATGAATTATGTGGATGGGTCATGGATGAGTCATCCTTCTCAGTAAAGGATAAACATGTGGATGAGGACAAGTATCCCACCATGGCTTGAAATTTATTTATATCCAAATCAGGAGACACAATTGTGTCAACAAGTGCTTTTTCCAGAATGTCCTTATGTGCGGGTGATAATTTTAAGAGCTCCAAGATTGAAATTTGGGCCGATTTTTTTCATAGTTGATCGACCAAATTGTATTGACTTGGAGGGAGAACTGCCACTTTAGATGAGCTTCCTTTTACAATGATTTTGGCTTCTTGTCGTAGCATTGACTTCTCAATATTCTTGCTTACCTTTGATTCTGATAGCATTGATTTGTTGATCGCCAGTATAAATATGATTGATAATGGTGTCGTGGACATAATTAACATTCTTTCCTTTGTCACCCGAAGATTCCCCCTTTTGATAATTGGGGAGAGGATCCTTGAAAGCCTGATGGTCATCATTGACATTGTGTCCTTCAACCCTGATAGTACGGTTATCAATAAAATCTTGAACAATATTCTTTAACCCTTGGAAATTATTTGTCTTATGACCTTTACACCTAAGATATTCACAAAAGTGTGAGTCATTCCACGATGGTGGTTTAACCTAAGGCTCATAATCTCTTTGTGGTGGCAATGTAATAGCATTTTGATTCAAAAATTTTGTAAGAATGGACTCTAAAGACTAGCCCAAGGGAGTAAAAACTCATCGATTTAAAAAATATGAAGATTTTGGCGTATTTGAATTTTGATTATTGCAAAAATTATTTCCACGATTATTGGTCACATTCCCTTGATTGGAAACATTGCCTTGGGTACTAGAATTTCCAGCATTATTGCTACATTGGACACCTGATACATTAAGAATGATAGGCTTCACATTCACATTGTTAGCATCTACTACCCCATCATTCACAACATTTGTATTTCAAGTCCAAAATCATCACTTCTCATTGTTGTTACTATTGTTGTTTTTTTTGTTGTAAGAATTTGGACTTTATTTATCGAGTTTCAGAAATCCACGCTTGACCAAGGCACCTTCAATAGTAATCTATTTCATAGTGAAGGTTTAGTCTATAACTCATCTCTTGATCCAGACTATTGATAAATATTTCCATCTTCTCTATTTCATATTTCAGGAACAGGACAGGAGTATCTAGCAAACACCCTTCTCCATTTTTGTAAAAATACGGTGAAAGATTCCCCTACCTTTGTTTCACCTTACACAGATCAAGCATGGTTATCTGGTGTTGGATGTTGTAGGAGTATTGTGATATAAATTTATTTATTAGCTCCTCAAATGTTTTGATGGGGGGAGTGATCTTTGAAATCCACTCCACGGATTGTCCACTCATACTTTGTGGAAACAATCTCATTAAGTAGGTATCTTCAAAGCAAATTCTAAGCTCATATTTTGAAAATCCCTCACATGTTCAATGGGGTCGGTTTTCCCATTATACCAATCAAATTTAGGGATTTCACAATGTTTTGGAAAATGAATCATTTGAAGACTCATGTCAAATGGATAAGGACATATATCATCCAAAACATACTTCTTTGTAGTACCCCCTTGGATTTCCTTTGTTTTCCCTTGTAATGCTTTTATCTGTTGAGTAAGAGCATTCAAATCATTAAGAGAGTTTCAGGATTCTCTTTAATCCCTTCTATGTCAAAATCGATGGGTAACTTAGCTCCTTGATTAGCTAATGAAAGGAAATATCTTTCCTTGTTTTGTTCTAAAATCCTTTCCATAAGAGTATGGAATTGGGGATCCTGTTCTGCTTCTTGGAGCTTCTCTTTGTTATCTCTTAACTATTTTAATTATGAAAGGGATTCTCCTCCCTATCACTATTATCACCCATTTTTCTTATTTTACTTTAATTTTCATCTCTTTCCATGTGCTTTTGAGATCTTGTAACAATAGGCATAAGATTTTGCCAAATTTCTACTAACTTTGATCAAAAGAATGAAATAGTGCAATTTTGATGGATATGAAAGTCAGGATAGAATGAAGATTCTATGACTTATGAGATTTCTAATATTTAGCTCTTGATTCCCTGATTGAAAGGATGATAATCCGTTTTGTGGGAATTAAACCAAAGATCAAAAATAAAGATGATTCTGCACTTTGTGAAGTTTGATCGTAGCTTTATAAAAAGAAGGATTTGTGATAAATGCCTAATGTCCTTGAGTTCTCTATTGTAGAAATTGATTAGGATGGGTAGAGTAAACAATTTCAGGTTGGGGTATATAAGAGGAATGAATATGCTAACTGTGATTATGCCTTTGAGAAAGGGCTCTTCTTTGAAAGAAAGCTCGTGAGTATAATGGTTCTACAGCATAATCATCAGTGAAACCTCTAACAAAGTCTTGATATCAATGAAAAAAGGTTCGATGTTCGAGCAAGACCTTTCGAATTTGGTATAAAAACTTCATCTTTTTCAATAAATTCTTATAACTGAGATATTTATTTGGCTTTATAATCTTCCTCTCTAGGGACTTCTTGGAAAAAGTTGCAGACTTCCAAACACTGAGCATAAGAAAAGACTAGATTGAGATGACTGGTTTTCTGAGTGTCAGAAAAAAATTACTTAGACTCGGAACACATATGTGCTAAATTTTTCAGCAGATGCACCAAAAGATCCGACCTATGAGCTAGATTGATGCAAGCATGCGCTAAAACAAAGCACAAATGCGTTGAAATAGAGTATGAATGCGTCGAAATAGAGCACAAATGTGCTAAAACAGAGCATAGATTCACTAGAATAGAGCATGAATGCACCGAAACGAAGCATGACTATGCCGAAACAGAGCACAAATGCATCGAAATAGAGCAAAAATATGCTGAAATAGAGCACAGATGCACCAAAACAGACCAGGGATGCACTAAACTATCCAATTATTTTTCTGAGATAGACATTTTTTGATAGTTTGATGTTTTCGGATGATCTTAATCTAATTTAAATGTGAAAAAAATGGCATACAGTAGCAGATAGTTGTTTTGTTAATTCTAAAAGCTAAACAAATAGTGTATGTTCTTGATATTTTCATAGGTATTGAACAAGATAAGCATTTCAAACAAACTCACTCTTAGTTGTCAAATAGGTCATCATAGGAATCACAACCCACAACTTAAAATCACATCGAGTCACACAGCTGTGCCACCCCTAGAGGGCACCCGTGTTTTTGTCTTTTCCAAGTGCATACTCAAGGTTAGATTTCTCGATCCCTTGAGCAAACAATCTGTGGCGATTATATGGTGAGTGTCTTGGGGGAAAATTCTTCCCTCCCCTTGCACTGTGATTGAAATGATGTTTGGATACTGACACGGCTGACTTTCTACACTATGGTTCATAGTAAATGTTTTTGTTTGGTGTGGCAATAGATAAACTCCCTTAGGAGACCTCACAATCTTTAGAACAAATATTTTGGGGATGGTTATCTTGCTCACTTCCATTGAATATGGGTTTCCCCAAAATTCACTTTTGATTAGAGTGGGTTGGAAAACCTGGATTTGGTTGTTCCCACTTAGGTCGTTCCCATAGGGTGAGTACTTTTTCCCACTATGGAAGGCCTTATAAAGGTTGTAATAAAGCATGAATTGCATAAAATGAAATAGGTAAGTCTGGCATTCTGATCACCCAGTAAAGGAGAGAGCATATACCTATTACCCAACAAACACAACAAACAAATGGTTCAATTTTAAATCCAAATGACAATATTTTATGCTAAGTGAAGATTTTGCTTCACAGCAAACATTGGATTCATTTTAACCAACATAAAATAAGGTTTGGTGACTATCCTAGGATTGATAAATTCCAGATTTTAAGTGTTTATCCTAAGATTGCTTCATTTTACTTTAAAACTGAATTGAAAAATCCTATCCATGGATGGTGTCGAAATCAAATTTTATTTTTTACAACCTCTGTATGCGCCAAAACAAGCCACCAATGTGCTAAATGAACATACAGCAATACCCCGAAACAGGTCGTCTATGCGCTAAAACAGTCCATGAAGGTGTTGAAACAGTCCATGGATGCACCAAAACAGTTCATGGATGCGCTAAAACAGTCCATGGATGTGCTAAAATGAGGCTCGTATGCGCTAAAACATGACTCCAGTCTGTCACCTATCAAAAAAATTTATGGTAAAACGATTAAAAACGGGGCAAGGCCCCACGATGGGTGCCAAAAATGTGTTGTTAGAATATGTGAATTAATTAGAAAGTATTAAACTAACACACCAATGAAACATTAGATTGAAATAAACTAATTTAGAAAAGACAAAAACAAAACTCTAAATGATAGTAGCTCCTTCAAATTCCTCTCATTGTTCTTTATCTCCAAGGATTCAATTCAAGATATTGACTCTCAATCAATTTAAGCAGCAGCTTGTAGAATGACAACTTAGGAGAACAAGATTGATGCAAAATGCATGTTCATTGCTAATGATTTAAGCTTATGAAATTGAAGAACTAAAATGCTTTGACATTGCTAAAATGCTGATATGCTGATATGCTGATTCGAATGCAACTATAGTAACTATGCATGAAATCTAGGATGAAATCTACTTATGAGAAGACTGTATTTATAGATTTTCATAAGGCAAGAATTTAGTTGGCGAAGATCAACGGTTGAAATTCAAACCTGTCAAGATGAATAGTGTGAGATTATGGAAGTTGAGAGAAAGGTGGAAGGTTGAGAGAATGATGGAGAATTTTTTCAACTCATAAAACTATCTTCATTCAAAAATGGAGACAAATATGGCATTTGTCTTTTCATTAATAGAAAAGTTAGTTGAAAATTGAGGATAAATGCTAATTAAATAAATAAATTTGTTTAATTATATGTGACATGTATTTTGGAAACTTCCATAATTAAATAATTAATATTTAATTATGTGAGAGGTGAAAAAGATGTGTAATTAGATATTTACAATATTTAATTATGTGAATGGTGAAAAAGATATTAAATATATAATATTTAATTTAAATGTGAAGTGAAGAATAAATATTCCATTGTTTGAATTTAAATGTTCAAACTTAGAAATAGAATGATAATGAAATAAATAAATTATGTAATTTATTTAATTTAATTAAGAGGAAAATAGCAATAATCAAATAAACTTATTTATTTATTTAAACTAGAAGAATTAGAAAAATGAATGATATAAATAAATAATTAAATTTATTTATATGTAGATGACTTAGAATACTAATTAAATAATTCATATTTAATTAATTAACAAGTTTGATTTATCGTGACCATTTTTAGATGTGTACAAAATAAAATAGAAGAAAAGACATTTCAGCCTTGCACCATCGAATCTTCTCTCCATACATAGGTGGCATTCTTTCTCTACTTCTGTATGTTCCATTTTTGCAACATTCTATGTATTTAGTGCTCTAAACTCATGATCATTTCTTTAACTTCCTATAGCTTGTATCTGTTATCAAAATATGAAATGGGTTTCCAATATTTTTTAAGGAACATGTATCACGGGCAACACTATAGTTTATCACTTTTACTTAGGAATGAAATGATTTTTTCTTCTTCCATGACTCGAAACCCTCTTTGTATCTCTGTATTTGCACAGATTTAATATGTATTGCATTTTCTCTTGGAAACCTTAAGAGGGTTTGAATAAAAAAATTGATTTCACTTTGTGTTTATGTATCTTCCATTTGGGAAGCCACAACCTCTCTCTGCAGTTCTCCAATCTCTAGGCTCGACTCATGATTTAAAATGATTAAAATCTCACAAAAAAAATATTTCCATCCTATAACTTGTACTTTCAATGCAAAACCCAAATGGGTGCTACCACTTTCAAAAGAACTCCATCAGGCTGTGGTCATTAAAGGATAAAACTGGGTATCCCAAAAGATTGACATAACTGGAAATTTTATTCATTTTGTATTATGAGCAATTTTATGAAATTGGTTACCAATCCTTAATACTTTAGATCACTTCTTGTAGCAGTATGGATCCTTGAACTAAATCAAATCATTTTCCTAAAAAACTAAACACTGCATTCTTACTTTATTAAAATGATGTTGTTCCTTCATTTTGATTGAGGTCTCTGTTTTTAAGCATTTCATTGTTCCATTGTTGTGATGAAAATAGAACAACACAATTGGACCCTTTATAATTGTTCCTATAGAAAAAGACTTCCTGTAGCTCCATACTTGATATAAACTATAGATTTATGGGTATGTGTAGGATCATCGTGGAAAAAATGGGCCCTTAAGTGGCAATAAAATTCAGAAAATCAGAGTTAGGCAACTTGATGTAAAAATTTGAATAATTTATCTATATTATTTCAAAAATATGTAAGAATAGAATTTGTAGCAAATTGAATGTAGTTTCTAAACTACTAGGTTTATTTTTTATTTTTTAAAATCTATTTGGTGAAAATTTGAAATTTCAATGCAGTAGTACTTAAATTTCAAGGAAAAATAAGTAGGTGTCTATCTAACCACCCTAACCATAATAAAATAATAATATTTTTTTATAAGATTTTAGATATAAGTAGAGGACTCATGTCCCGATGTGATGCATATTTTTTCGTAATTTGTTTTCTAAGTAAATAATTAATTATGATTATTTTATTATAAATTTTAAAAAATATAAAAACTCGTATGTCTAACCACCTTAACTTGGTCAAAACTTCATGAAATTCATTTTTTTTTTAATCATATAGTATGAAAATTATATAATGTGACACATGTTTCAGATTCAAAAAATGTGATATTGTTTGAAATTTATAGATGTTTTTCAATCAGCCTATCAATCAAGACTTTAGTCATAATTCAAATTGAAAATGAATAATAATTATTTATTAAATTCAAAGTTAAACATAATTTATATTGGTGGAAATATGAGAATCTCCTTTAAAAACCCTTTTTGTTTCATCAATTTTGGGTAAAAAAATAGTCGTCAGCCACATGGGTCATCATATCACTTAGATATCGCCACTTTTTGGCCCATCATGATCCTGCACATACCCTTATGCTACTCTTCATGCATTTTTATAATCTCTCAAGAAACAAATGTTGATAAATAAATCTTTTGCAAAGAAGATCTTTTTGAAATATAATCACTTGATGATGATTCTTAAAGCCTCTTGAATTGCACCGGTTTCTATTGTTGATTTGTAAACAAGGCATTATGTATGCCTGTTCACTATCGCATTCCATGATGATGCACTCATTATGATGATTGATTCGAATAGATGATCATCTATGATCTTCAATTCATTTCACTTCTAGACTCGATTGTCCTAGATGATTACATGTTTGGGTTCTTTTGACAGTTTTAAATTATTTTTCTTTCTCAACCCCTCTTGGGTGCTAAGGGGCAGCATGCCGAGCTCAACCCTTGTGGGAGCCCTTTTTACACCACATGATTTATGATATTCAAAAAAGATCAGCAACATGGATTTTCCTATACCTACATAGGAAACAAACAATGTTAGCATAAAAAAAATGAAGGTTAAAGATTCCATGATGTTTCACTTGTAGTATTTATTATAATTTTTCATATTCATTCAACTGATTTAATGTGTTGTAAGGAATGACTTATATCTTTGACATTTGTTGGTAGAGCACATAGCGTAGTCCATATCTGGAGCTCTAAAAATCCCTTTTCCATGATGTAGGTTCACTCAAAAGCGGTAGTAAGGATAAGACAACTACAAGGAGATTAATTGAAGACCGACAAACGAGAAATGATGGACATGCTATATATTATCTGCTTCCTTTCTTTCTCTTCAGTTGTATAATTCATTTCTTGTAATGTATTGTTCTAGCCATTTCCATGGCTTGTGTGGGACATTCAATTTCTCTTTTCCACCTTCATTGAAAAGAAATGTAGCAATTGCAATCTTGTATAATTCATATGTTATTTTTTGAAAATAATGATTACTTTCTTGCAAAGAATAAAATATGCAAAATTTATGAATCATTTCAAAATGAATATAAACCATATTTGTATCTCCTTTATGCCATCATCATTGAATGGAAAAAAAAAACTCTTAAATACCTTGCACTTCAAACTGGACTATTTAATTTGACTTCAAAATATGCAATGATTAAATTTGGAAATTAATTGAAACTTTCACCTTTAAATAAATCAAAGCTAGCCAGCTCTATCAATTTGAGCTATGGTGAAAATTTGACAACATTCGATGGGGTCTAACACTAGAAAACCTAAGGTTGTCAAGTCAATTGAGGAAGATATTGGTTTGGTTGTGGTGAAGAGGGCCACAAATATAACCCAAGTCCAAGCTACTAAGATGATTGTGCACACTGCCATGCTAAGTGTTGACACTTCATAGATTTCATAGAAAAAATATGATGCATTGTTGAAATATTACAATATTATTTTGGATGATTGCAATAAAATGAGAGCTACAACACAGGCCAGTCAATCAATAAGAGCATTTCCTTCACCTTCCTCACTCTCTTAAGATTTTCCAGCTCAAGACAGGGAGAACTTGGCATTAAGAATTTAGATCTTGAAGAAGGAAGTGTGAATAGAAAATGACAATGTCAAGAGAGATAAGGAGGAGACTACCAAGGTGGCAGATGATATTTTTGATGATGTGTTAAACCATAGAGTAGTAAAGTTATTGGACAAGGCTTACATTGTGTGGGATGTATACACAAATGTAAATGAAGCCAACAAGAAATATTTGTTGCTTCAAAAGGCATCCAGATTGAATGGAGCGAGTGGAGTACTAGGGTTGGAGCATTCAAAGAAATGATGCCACATATGTAGGAAGACCCTAAAGCTCCAACAAATACCCTTGACTTGTTAAAGGCTATTGATTTGCTAAGTGAGATTACAATATTTCATGGCAAGCTGAGTATACAATTATAGAATAATTTGAGAATGTTTAGAGAGATGGAAGGGCATGGTATGCCTAATATGCTAGAGGATAAAGGTGAGGGTGATCCCACAATGTTGGTTTACAATTTCTAAGAGATTCTCATTTTTGTTTAAATCACATATTTTTAGAAAATATAATGATTTAAGCTTTAAAAAGTTCCATTTTAAGGATTGCAATTGAAGAGGGTTTGATCAAACCACCTTAGATCAAACCCCCTTGTATAGAACCTCGCTAGTATTAAACCATACAATTATAATGGAGTATCCTTTACACCTATCAAAATGTTGATAAAAAATTTGTTTTGATTTACCTTGTGGGGGATCAAAAGAATTCATTTAAAATTTATTTTTTGTAAGTATGTAGTCCTTATTATAAGCTTCCCAAATATTATAATTTAAAATAAATTTAATTTTATTATTATATATTTTTTTTATTTCTTATAAATGTAGATTTTTCACCAAAAATTAAGCTCTTTGTTCTACACATGTAGAAAAATAGCAGATTATCTAAAATAAATTTTGAAAAATATGAGTGCACTAGATATTGAAATCCTTGATAAAAAAAAAAAAATTCAATTTTGATGCATACAAAAAAATTATGTTGTATACAATGCGCCTATGTTTGAATTGTAATTAGGTTGACTTCAAAACTTGATTAATGAAAAAATATTCAATAAAACATTATGAATCGAAATGAAAGCACTAGATATCATAGATAAAAATCTAAATTTGAAAAAAATAGAACTTTATCGTTCATGGAAAAAATTTATGTTGTATACAGTGAACATCACTCCTTAAAAATGGTGTTTACTGAAAAAAACTAGTTTTTGAAGGGGATAAAAAAAGAACTGCAATCTGATTCCAAATTTTTTGAAACAAAATATTTTTAGAATCTAAATACAAAATTTCACAAATCACTAGTTTGTATCATCTTCAAATTCCACATGATTTAGCTACTATAGGTGCCTGAAAGTGAAGATATAGTTAGAAAAAATTAGTTTAGTGTCCAGTTTGGCCAAAAATTGTAAACCAGTATTGTGGGATCACCCGTGAATTGAAGGATTTTGGTGCATGGAAAGATGAATTGGGAAACATACTCCCACATTTCAAGTAAATAATCACTCACTTATTACACAATGTTGAACCCAGTTGTTGATAATATGTCAAGAATTAAAGTAAGAATGGACAAATTTTTCAAGGAGGCTAGGATATTGATCGATGCAAGATACAACTAGCATAATACAAAAGTGCAGAAATTGTTAGATATGAAGTGGCCAACTAAGGAGTATAACACATGGCTTGACAATTTTACAAATTAAGCTTTGGATGAATATTTTCAAAATTTTCTCTCCTCCCAAAATTATGAAGATTGATGACAATTGTGCTAATGTGGATGGGGCCTTCTCTCTCTTTCTTTTTATTGTTTTCTTGTTTTAAAGTTCTTGTTGACTGGGTGTACATGTGGATGAATTTTTTTATTGTGGATAAGATGTGTTTTGGTGTTGCTACAATGATGAAAGATGACTTTTGGAAGGTGGGAAAATCTGCTTCAGTGAATGAAAACAACTTTTTGTCTTATATGTTTTCCCCCTTCATCAAAATGCAAATGTAACCACTTGGGGAAGTTTTTAAATTCAAATGCAAATCAATGTCAAATGTAAAATGTGACTATAAGTGTAATTTGGCCCAAACCTTGTTGCTCCCATGTTCTATAAATGGGAATTCAAGGCCAATTGCACATGTCTTTGGTTGGTTTTAGCTTTGAACTCATGTAATGAGAATTTTGTAAATCAAGCACAAAGGAATAGAATAGTTTTGAGTCTTAGGTATGAATTATAGTTTTTAATAGGCATAATATTTTTACAAGAATAAAGGAAAATGAATGAGAATTGAAAATTCTAGAACAATTTCTCTCCTATGTATTTTATCACATGAATTATGAATAAAATGATCAAGGATCTTTTATTTGTCTTCAATTGTTTTGGTTGAATGTATGGTGTTGTCTCTTCTTTAATTCAAATAATTAATTAAATTATGTGATGATATCATAGGTTCATGTGATTAAGTATAAGGATTACTAAGCAGTTTATGTTCTGGGAGAACTTGAGTTGTTTTATTGCAAAGCAATGTCACAATAGTCTATAAATGCTAAGTTTAATTACTGATGCATTACAGTTTTTTGCAAATTTGAATCCATCACGCATGGATAAAACATCGATCTATTCATTTGGTAATATTTGATGTAATTGAGTCGGTCTTGCCTATCAAAGAACACAATCTTATTGAAAATATTTTACACACCTTTAATTATTCTCAAGTTTCATGAGGAATTTTCTATTCCCTACTTTAGGTGGTCATCTATTAAGGAATTAGCTAGATTCTTTAGGCTTTTCATTTAATTTGTAGATTATGGGAATGTATTTGCTATTCACATTGTTCATGGTAATTTGGCACAAGATTATCATTTAAAACATTGTAACGATCACCCTCCTAGGTATTGCAGAGCTTGAAGTGCAGAGGTAAAGCATAGAAATATTTCACCTATTTTTTGGCCAATCCTCACCATTGTTGACCATTGAATTGTGGAAAATTCATAGATAGCGGTTGAAATTAAGTTTGGTTCTAAAAAAATAACCAAAACATTTTTGAGATAGAGACCGAGTAATGGGCCTATGTAGGCTTATAAGGTTTTGGCTATTATTTTCAATTTCTTCTATTAAATTCTTAACTTTTTGAATCATTCTTCTTGTTTAGACAAAGATAAGAGCCCTTTGTACTTTCTATATTCCCAAAGCATAGAGGATCCTTTGTAAGGGTGAAGTTCTTTAAATATTTCTTTGAGTTTCCTTTTTATTTATTCTTTACAGTAATATTGTGATGGAACCTTTCCATCACCATTTGTTGTGCATTATTTTTTTCCAAATTAAAGTAGGAGTGAATATTCATATTGGTTCCAAAATCAAAATTAGGAGATTCTTGATTATTCGATTCATTTAGGCTTCGAAGTTAATTTGAGGTCAAAAGAATGGAAGGTTCAAAAATATGTGATTTCACCATCAAATCATTCTTGTTAGTTGTTGAGGATGTTGGTGATTTTGTCCCATTTATGCTTGAGTTAATAAGCTTAGGGTTATCAAACCCACCTTCATCCATTTCAAAGTGAGAGAGATTTTGCACTATTGAACTCTCAATTTCTCGATATAGGGGGGCTTCTAAAATTTGATCAATAGGGGACAAGGTCTCGTCAGATTGTTAAGCAATGAGGGATTCTTCATCCATCATCTCATAAGTTGGCTTAGGGTTGGGATTTTCCATACCAACCAATTCTGGGTTATGGTTAAATGTAGTTCTTTCTTTGGACTTCGTTTATTTTTATAATAGGAAAATTCTTCCAAAAATGTTGTTCCTTCCTACAGAGATATCAAGCATTTAGGCCGCCAAGGATTTGTTAGCATCATTTGAGGTATAAACATACTACATAAGAAGTACTAGGGTACAAATCTATAGACTGTACTTTTGCATTCTTCTTTCCAACACTACTCATGAGAAATTAGAAGAAAAAAATGGTCATATATTATATTAAATTTCAAGAAAACTTGAATTAAGAATCAAAATTGTGATTATTGAATGATCAAAAATTTCAATGTGAAGAGTAGATGGGAAGTATTATCTACAAAATGGGGTCAAATAAAATTACTAGATAGGTTTGAAGGTAACTATTTTATTGACAAAGAGAGGGTTAAAAATGTCATGTTGGACTTTACAAGTAGTTACCACTAGACTAACATGAATTTTAAGTTATAAAAAATGGGAAAGATCATGAAAAACCCTTTGAAAATAATTTTGTTAAGATTATTGTGAGAAGTGATAGACTAGCTTAATATAAGTATAATGGTGTAAATAAATATAGAATAAGGCAATGATATTCAATTTTATCGGTGGTGGGAATTGGGGTCATTTATTTAGTTATACATTAGTGTCTACACATTTTTTATGATATCCTAACCCTTTATTTGAATCATCACATTGGCCTTCTCTTGACTATAGATATGAAATGAATCTTATAAGATAGCTTAGTGGTTTATATTGGGCCAAGAGATCTTGAGATAATATTTTGAATGTAAAATACTGTAAGATCATTTGGAAGGTTAGCACACACATGCAAGTAGTGAGAAATTTTAACATGAAGTTTACAAAATTAGGTTCATTTGAACTAGGAGATTAAAAAATTAAAAGGAATGGTTAATCATTTAGATATATGTTATTCTTGACCTATTCTTGGGTGCAATGGGAAATGTAACTATTGTAATGTAATTAATAGGGAATTTTATAATTTAGAGTGGGGGTTTTAATAGCAAGAGGAGACTACTCCATGAGGAACTCCTAGTCTAGGGAAAGATATTGTAAGAGCATGTAAAAGTCAGCCTAGAAGTAAAATTTATTTTCCTATTTTTAATGACTTGTGCTTTATAATAGAGGATGCCATGTTGTTTTCATTTTTCTACTCATTATCTTAAGCTCTAACTAGATTTTTCTCTATAGATTAGAATATTTCACATCACCATTCTTTTTTATTGCCTTTGCAAGATTCATAGGAATATAAAATTGAATTCCTCCCCTTAGACTTGGCTCTATCATCTTAAATGCATATGAAAATACAAATTAGAGCTTAAATTTTTTTTTTTATAATGGAATATGATCTACCATGGGCAGCCTATTGGAGAAATAATTTTTTATATTGTGTCAACTCATCCAAGATGTCCATGCCACATGCTTGAAACCTTCAAGTATATTATTCGGATCTATTGTCAAGCTCAAGATGCTTGGAATTATAAACTATCACCCTTTTTACCAAGGTTATTTCCTTAGATAATTACTCCATTTAGGGATTCAACATCTTGGTTGATATTTAAAAATATAGAAAGAATTCTATTTTAAATTCAAATCCATTGGTTTTTCTTCATCTCTTAATGTTAAAATTCATGTTCTTATCTCTACATATTTTTAGAAATAGACATAGGTAGACAAGATGGCACTAATATTCCAACATCTCTAAAACCTTCTTCACCATTTGGTAGGATTGCACTCTATACCATGAGTAGAATTATACATAATGGTTCAACGAAGATAACACTACTAGTGCAAACACCATGAATAGTGAAATTGTTCACATATTTGAAGTTGTTTCTAATTACCTCCTTAGTAGAGGGGTTGGACTCCTTAATAGGGAAAATATTTTGGACATGTGTTAGATGCCATTAAGGCTATTATTATTTTTCCACCTCTTGATTGAGGTGCTCTCATGCCACTTGTGGTCTAGGACTCATAATATGGTTTGGGCATCCCCGATTCCTTCTCCCATGAACCTTACCCTTGGGTGTTTCCTTGTTAAGATGATCTCATTTTTTTCCTCATAATACAACTACATGCACATCATAATATAGCTCAATACCTTTATTTTTTTTATTTTTTTTTATACTATAATGAATCATAGACTAACTGAAAAAATTCTTAAAAAAAATCAATAAAAAATTAATATTAAAACATTTTTTTGATGAATAAAAAATTTACTATATTAAATTATAAAGAAATTTAATATAAGAATTCAAAAAAAGATACATGGAATATAATAATAGCTTATGGAATTTATTTAGGAAAGCTTATACAAGTTATTAAAAGTAGTTGAAATCAAATGGCTATGTAGTAAATACTACTTAAGTGGAAGGAGGAGGTGGATTTGTATTAGAGGGCTTAACCTAACCAATTTAGGAGGCCCTAGACAATAAGAATAGACTTCTAAATTGTGATACTATTTTCATCATCTTTTTTCTTATCTTTTATGTGTATGCAAGAATTATGTGAATAGGAGAAACACTAGAATTCAATCAAGGAAATTTTTCATTATTAGGTAATCTAGAAATACTTCTACTATGAAAATATCATACAAAAGAATCTCCACATGTCTATGGAGACTAGTTTTGACCTATATGATGAGGAGATCCATAAAAACATTAAATAGAACTATAATCAATATACTTATATCGATATTTATAATCCTCAAAATAAAATGAATCCTTACTGAAAATACATTGACATAAGAAAAAACATATATAAAACATTCACACATTACTCAACAAAAAATATAAATGAATAACTTCTAATACAACTTTAATAAATTCCACTTAAATCTATTAAATATTATAAAAATGTTGTTTTACTCTAATATTTGGATTCATCTAACTATCATATACATTTAACACTTTAATCTCTTAAAAATATAGAGGACTCTCAATGAAATTATTTTTCATTGATATCCTCAACCCGTATTACACACCAACATTGGTAACCATAAAGTAATGGATTCTAGTGGTATCTTATGATATGACACCTACTATTTTAAGTTTTGGCCTATGATTTAACTCTAGGATATTTTCTTGCTATGAAAATATTTAATCCTCTTTCATATGAAACTATTTGGTGCAAATTTAGAAGGATAGTTTCGAACCTACAAAGATCGATGGAAAATTTATTAGATATAATTTTATACATGTTTTATATCATATGTATTAAATATATGGTTAAAATTTTATAATTTAAATTAATCATCATTTATATTTGTGTGAATTAATATCACACTTTATAACTAATTATCAAATTAGTTGAAAAATAAATTTATATGATTTAAAAAACAATAAAATAATTATTTATTAGTTGTTTTAATTAAATGATATTAATTTTTAATATTTATTTTTAATTAAATATGTAAATTACATTTTATGTAATTCAATATCTAATTTGATTTAATTTATGTATTAATGTTAAAAAAGATTAATATTGATTTATGAGATTAAAAGATATAAATGTACAAAAGATAATGTGAGTGTAGAGATGCATTTTAAGAAAAATGTATAACATAAAATATAATATTACAATAAAGAAAGGTATATTTCATAGACGATTGTTGAAAGTTTTTTATAGCAATTCTAACATTTGAAGTCATAAAAAATGTGTGATTGGTAAGAAGCCATGGATGTCACTAGTTTTTCATTTCTTGTGAATCTACAAATATAAAATTAAAAGTTGGTCAATTGAGTGCTTTCTATTGAAATGAAATGATTATAGATATGGAGTAACATGAATCAAGTATGAACATTTGAGGTCACTAAAAATGTGTGATTGATAAGAGGTCATGGGCGTCACTAGGTTTGCCATTTCTTGTGAATCTACAATGTGAACTTAAAACTTGATCAACAGAATGCTTTCTATTGAAATAAAATGATTAAAAATAAGAAGTAATGAATCAAATATGAATTGTTTTGATAAACGTACCTCAAAAAATTTATGATAAAAATCAAACATATTTTATAAAAATACAAAATAACTTTAACGTTGAAAAGCTCAAAAACCTAAAAACTAAAAAAATCTACCAAGAAAGAAAAGAATATTCTATAATCTTAATATTTTTCTAAATTATGAAAAATTTCTCTTTATCAAAGTTTCTCATCTAATGTTATGGTTGCAAGTACTTGGAATCTCTTACCCCATAAAGCATGAAATATCACTATTCTTCCAATTTTCTATTTCCTTCATAGCTAAGAAATATAAAATTGAAATCCCAATCTTCATCTAACTTGGTATTTCCTTCAATGGCTAATAAATGTGAAAATTAAAGTTAAGTTATTCATCCTCTGCACTAGCCCCTATAGAATTATATAAAGGTATGTGTTCTGTCTTTCTTTCTCTTACCACCTTTTTCTTCATTGTCATGGACCACGAGTGGCAGATACAAAGGGTATTAGTCTTATAATATTATAATGCAAAAAGTTGAGGCCAAAGTAGGGTTGTTATAGACATGTATTTATAGAGTTGAGTGATCACCATCTGTATTCCTTTTCACTGTAGAAAGGACTACGATATATCCTGCTGGGGTTCACTTGTTGGCCACTAGTTATCATCATTGAGAATGAGATAACTGTTTAAATATGACAGGACTGATTCTCATCAACAAGTTACTGTTAACTATTATAACTATTCTTCAAAGGCATTTATTTATATTTATATGGGTATGCAAAGAATAGATGAGAGCATCATCCTCATCATACACTTGTCATCAAGCCTTACAGCTAAAGGAAGATGACAGAGAATATGAGTCTATAGATCTAATCATCCAACATGACGAATCGAGCCCCCCATATAAGAATCCAAAGACTAGAAGTAGGTAGACCCAACAAGTCATTCATTCATTCCTTAATCCTGTCTTAAGGTCCATAGGGTGCAAGTATAAAAGAAAGTCAAGCATTTAAAGACCTGATCAGCAAAGGTGATCTAAGGTCTCTGGGAAGAGGATAAAGGTGAAGAATCTGGTCTGTATGTAGGGGCAATATTACAGTGAATGGTTGGTTGATTGTGTAAGTTATATAGTTAACCAGGAGGAAGACTTTGGTATAGTACATATTTCTATACAAATGGAATCTAATAACTTGGGTCACCAAGAACTTGTAGATCATCCAGGCTCTTTGTTAGATTCTAGTGTACAGATGGGTTCTTTTGGTGGAGTCCCAGATAGCCAAGTCTGGAACCAAGATTTTCTCATGTAAGAGTCTTGACCTAGAAAAGAGGTTATTGGGCTAATATATCTTGATTCAGAGCTCATGTGGTTTTTGCATCTTCACTTTATGGTCCTCTAGTGGGTCTTGCAGGAAAGCATGGCAGGCCTTTAGAAGTGTAAAAGAAATTACAGTTCTAGGCCCTAGAAGCTAGTTTGTTAGCTTTTGTCTTCTGAATAAGATTCTGGTTAGGACTAGTATAGTACTACACTTTCTTTTTTGTGAGGGTTCTATTTTTTTTTCTTGGGAGAAGAAGATTAGGAATTTCTGGTAGACTAACATGTCTGATCGTGATGAGTTTTCACGCAGGGACGGTGCAGGCAATGATCAAAATATGCAGAACAACTTTGCTCCACATCTGAATGAAGTACTGTGTAATTCAAGGCCCTTGAGGCAGGATGAGCAGCAGCTACTCAATCAGGAGTGTGATCAAAATCATCTCAAGAAAATGGAAGAAATGTCTGGCCATGGTGCTTGGGAGATGAGGACCCAACTAACGTCTAATTTTCAACCAGATGATAGTCTGAATTTATCTAACAGTATAGGAGGAAAGCAGCACATCCCATCTCTTCCTAATTACAACTTACAACTTCTGGATGACAGGATGCATAACAGTTGTTCATTATCAGATATGGGCAGTTGGTCAATGTCTCCAAGCTCATACTCTCAGTCTGGACTAGACATGTCAATTTTGCCTCCGTATCAGCTTACCAATGTTAAGGAAGAATTCATTTCAATGCCCAGTTACAGCACCGCTAATTCTCCTACCCGATTCTTACATGGATTTGTGCCATCAGACTCTTACAAGACGAATGATCCAGGCCTACCCAACATGCTTGATTCTCATGGGAGCAAAACGATCTTCAAATCCCACCATCTTGGGCCTATGCATCATGACTTCAATATTCAAGCCCATGCATTTCTTCCTTCGATTCCCTCAAAGCTTTCTTCTAGTCTTCTCACTTTTGGTAGCAACAACTGCTTGAACATGAACATGCCAGCAATGGATTTCCTCTCCAAGCCAACAGAAATGAGGCTTCACAGACCACACTCCGGTTACTTGGAAGGAAAACCGAAACTTCAAAACAGCCATCAGAATAGAGCCATGGTGAGCCTACCATGACTCTCCTCATTATACAGCCTCTTTCTCTTATGGAATAATATTCTTATGTATTTTTTTGAATGGTATTTATATATTTTTTTTGTTTTTGTTTTTCTTTAGTCCCTTCATGGAAGTTCAGATTCAAGCCCTGAGCAGAAGAGAAGCAGCAGTGCAAGCCATGAAAACACATCCGATGCAGTTTTCAAAAGGCCTCGTCTAGAGGCTAATTCCTCAGTTTTCAAGGTTAGCAATACAATAATTCTTATTAGCCTACAAATGGAGGCAAGAGAAAAAAAAAAAAACTCATGTTTCTGCTGTTTTCTCTTGCAATTTTCTATGAACGCTTCAATGATGTTTTCATCAAAATATTCTACTTAAGTCTACAATCAATAATTAGCCCCTCACCTCATTCATTCTTTGTCTAAAGGGATTTGACAGACAGTTGAAGATATTATTATGTACTCTAATTATGTTTTTTCTGATTGTAGGTCCGAAAGGAAAAACTGGGAGATAGAATCACAACTTTACAACAGCTAGTATCTCCCTTTGGAAAGGTATTCTTATTATGACCCAATACATTGCTAATTATAGTTATGACCCAAATGGGTCCCTTGAAGAAATATAAAAGCATATCAGACAGGTTGCAGTCTTTGAAGAAACAACAATTTCTGTTATTTAATACTGTGATGGGTATATTGCAGACTGACACTGCATCTGTGCTACTGGAAGCCATTGGCTATATTAAATTTCTTCAAGAGCAAGTCCGGGTATAAAAATATGTTTTTCCCAATACAAAATAACAGCACAAAGAATAATCAGAACAATCTCAGTGTCAGAAGAGTTTCTAATACATTTCTTCTTTGTCGTTGTGCCTGCAGGCTCTGAGTATGCCATACATGAAGACTGGATGTAGCAGCACAGCACAAGGGGTATAATTCTTTCAGAAGAAAAAATATATTCCTGTGATATCTAGCAAGAATCAAGACTCATATGTATTATATTCATTTGTGGGTATGGGATAAATCAATAGTGGAATGTATTATATTAGGTACAGGCTATATTCATCTCGTTTTTTTTATTGTTATGATCAGAAAGGCTGGGGATCTTCTGAGCAGAAAGATAGTAATGAAGCAAGGCAGGATTTGAGGAGTCGGGGATTGTGCCTTGTTCCTATCTCTTGCACGTTGCATGTGGCTAATGACAATGGTGCAGATTACTGGTCACCTTCTCTGGGAGGTACCTATAGATAGATAGATGGTATACATTGATACCATGTTGTGCTGTTTCATGTTATAGCTTTGTAGTTCACTGCTACACATTAGTTTCCACCTCATAATAATAGTTATCAGTAGCTATGTATTGCTTTTAACATCTCCTTTCTGTACTGATATCATTGTGGTCTAGTGCTCCTGAACATGAGATAGAGTGCTTTGATATCAGTACAACATGGATGTCCATCATTCCTTATGCTGGCAGAAGTATGCCCCATAGGAAGAGGATTGTATTACTTAGCATTTTTAATGACCCTAGAAAAAAAAGAAAAAAATGAGAAAATTAAAATTCAGATGTTCCTGGAGTTCTGATGTGTTCTTTATTATTTATGGCTCTTGATCTAGTGATCAACCAGTAAGGCAATATGATGTTACCAGATTTTCACAATTCGTGAAAATAATTGTTAAATATTTTTGGATTAGATTGTGTCAGTAATTTTTGCATCAACGTTTCAGATCACACTCCATAATGATCATCGTTATTACCAGATTATTTCATTGAATGAATTTCTTTTTATTTTCATCTATAAATCTGATTGCTTCTCCTATACTAAACTAAAATCAATGCAGCAGGCTGAAATATTCAATAACAATAATACGCACTTCAATGATTAGTTTCTGGGAAACTCCATTGAAAATTTAGCTTGTAAAAAGACTCAGTTTTGTTAGTCTGAATTTAACCGATTGGAGGATTTTTTTGGGTTTATAATGACTACACTGTTTTTTTGCAGTCTAAAATCATAATCGATTATTTCAACCATTAAAATTTTTCTAGCCTTTATCTTTGCTTTGAACGTAATAGGCAAGAAGATTTATTTTAATTTGATATTAGAGGCTATACGAGACCATTCAGCAAATACAGTGATTTTTTTCTGGTGAATTGATGATATAAAGAGGTCGTCATTAATATTTATATGAATTATGATATGATATTTTTTCAGGAACACTAAAATATCAGTAATATTACTATTGCTATGAGTACTACTATTCCATCTACTACATCTACGTCATTTTAAAGATTAAATTGAACAGTGTACTTAGAGTTCCTCTTCATGATATTGTCATCCGCCAGGAATTTTAGGTTTAATAACAATTATAGATGCCAGTGTACTCTTTATCATTGGAATAATGATTTTTTCTTCATACTTCTTTTATCACATGTTTATAGTATTCTATACTTTATACATATATGCATATATATGACTTAAGGAAAATTCATCTTGTGGGAAATTCACCATCAACAATTCATCGTAATGGATAATTCATCGCATTAACATTTTTGACAATGAATTGTTGGCAGTGAATTTTCTAACGATGAATTATTGACAGTGAATTTTCCTACAACATATATATATATTTAAATAGGTGGAAATAAAGATATTCAATCAAATTTTCAATTGAATTAAAGTTTATAAGTATTATAGAGTTTGAAATCAAAGTACGGTCTTCTACATTATTATATATAGATAGATAATAAAATATTGTAAAAGTGAAGACATTCAACTAATTTTTTATAATTGAATTTTTCATAATGGGGAGTGACACATCAATGTTTATCCAATTTATCGTTATGTTAAGTGTGTAATGAACGTTTTAGATATATTAGAAGTTACAACTAATCTCCCTTTTATTATGCAACTTGAAACTAATAAATGAGATGCCATCTACTTTTATAGTGGTCTCCTCAAATTTATTTGGTATGCCAATGTCATGCTTTCTTAGATTTGAAAAGACTCATCCTCAAATTTCTTTGGCTTGCCAAAGACGTAATTTCTTAGATTTGAAAAAACTCTTACAATACACAAGTGAGGTTTGTCATTTGAAACATTATTTTAAAGTAGATTCTTCTTAATTTCTAATAGAAACTTTGAAAGAAAAATTAAAGTGGAAAACAAAGAAGCATCTTAATCTCTAAATATGTTTAAACAACTATTTGTCTACAAATTTTAAAGATTGTATTGTTAGAAACATTGACATGAAGAAAAGAAACATTCCAAATGGTTGACTAAAGGTGGTAGGGAGGTGATTAAAGGTTGAATATTGACTAAAGTTGGTAGAGAGGTGATTAAAGGTTGAATGCAAGTTAAAAGTTATTGAATGTTGTTTGAATTAATAAGTTAGGTAGAATAGGTTAGAAGAAAATAATGTTTATTTTAACTTATTTTTTTAATTATAAAGTGTGAAGATAAAATTATTATTAAAAAATAGGGTAAACATAATGGAAATAAAGAATCATAGTGTTTAAATCTTCTTAAGATGAAATTAAGTCAGTAAATTTCACCAATAAAATAATGAAGAAACAATATAACAAATCAACAAACTCATAAAATGTAAACAATAACAACAAATATACATGGAGAAACCTTTGTAGAAAAATATTCCACCAACAAAGAGAAACCAAGCTTGTATTAATCTTAAGAACAAGATTACATCAAAATAATTCACTTTATCTTCTTTAGCATGTCAATAGTCCAATACCTTAACAATAAACCTATATACAAATCTCATTTTTCTCTCACTTACAATCCCTAATGTATGTGTATAATTTAATAGGCATACAAAAGGTCCTTTTAGAATATGATGAGCACAAAAACTATGGTCCAAGGGAAAATCTGAAAAATACTTTAAAATGACCCAAAAATAACCCTCTGCCCCTCCCTCTTGCCCTAATTTTTTAGTTCATTTATTATTGGGGGAGGAGGGCTAAGGGGACATTTTTGTGTGCAAATCTTCCATTGGGGTACTACAACTAACCCCAAACCCTCCATGAGGGGAGGCTTCACCTCCTAAATAGGGTGTGGGGATTCCCCAATTAATAAAACCAATAATTAGTCCTTTATAAGATTGTAAGGTGAATGTCACACCAAATATAATAATAAATATTATAAATATTTATATATAATTATATTTATATTAATTAATATAAATAATTTAAATTAAACAAGCTTTAGTAAAGAAAATGAAAACAATGTAAATGTAACAAACTTTCAACAATAGGTGCATCATAATTAGAGGTTCTAATGTTTCCTCCTCCGTACCCTAATCTAAGAGATAATTCTTGCACCTACCAACCAAAATAACATGTATGCCACCCCTATGATTTAATTATAGGTAATTGGGGAACCATATAATAAAGAATGGAGAATAATATGAAGTGAGATCATGTGTATTATATATGAAAGCTATTGGAAATAGCTTCTAGTTGATCAACATGTGTTAAATTTTTTTTTATAAATTTTATATAATCAATAAAAGTCTCACATAAATAAGAATCCTAATAATAGTACCATAATTTTTTTATTAAAAGCCTTGAATCATAAATGAATATCATAAATTTTACGCATTCATTTCCACCAACATAATTTTAGGTTAATCCTAGGATAAATTCCCTTTTAAAAATGAGGATTAATCCTTAAGATTATAATTTTTATCAATATTTTTTTAGTAGAGGTCATTTAGAAATAGGTATTTACTTTGTCAATCATTAAAGCTTATCATTTTTATTTATCTTAATTATATATTTTCTTGAAAGATTTAAACATGAATCTCTAATTTGAAAGTCATGAAACTTATTTGACCTAATACCATTTAACTTTTTTAATATTTCTTAATATATTTTATGTTGTATGTAATTCTTTGACATTTACTTTAAATAAAACAAAAATTAATTCTCTAATTTTTTGAAATAATTATTTTACCTTACAAATTAAAATATTCAACATAACTTTTCATTATCTATTATCCCTTTAAAGCCATCCATTTTACAATTTTTAAATAAATTAATTATATTCGATATTGACCAATTTTATAATAATCATTAATGACAAATCATATATATGTTTTGACATTATTATAGTTTTAAGGTTATGGACTACCTTCCTAACCTTAAGTTTATAAACTCCTTTCTCAAACAATTCCATTAGTTAATGGAATAGTATTTTATATATTTTTTACTTTCAGATAAGAAGCTTTTTTAAAATTCTAGTGGGTATTCATTTATATTATTTCTCACAATTAATTAATTCTACTTTTTAAATGAATATTTATTATTATTTTTATGATTATTTCAAATAATATTTTATTAATATTATTTCTTAATTAATTTCTATTGAGATTAAGAAGAATAATTATTAAAATAATCTAATCAAAAGATATGTAGGATAAAGGATTTTACACATCCTTTAAGAAATATTAATTTGGGAATAAAATGAATATTGAAGATGTTAGAATTGATAGTATCATTAATTGTATTTAAATATTATTTGATTATTGATAATTAAATTATCTTATAAGTATTTTATCATATTCATGTTCATTTTTTTATAGTCTAATTCAAATATTTATTATTTTTATTAAAAATAATTTAAATCAATAAATTGATTATTTATAAAAGAAAATATCAAATAATTAAAAATATAATAATTTTATTAATATATTTTAAAATTACTATAATTTGAAATTTTTTATATTATAAAGTTATTACTGAATATATTTATCATATTTATACAAGTTCCTTATAATTGCCATGTTCTATAGGAATTAAATATTCTAGTTAAAATATTACAATAAGACACTTGTAATATTTTATGGTCATGTAAATGAAACCTTGGTATTTGTTTTCTATTTTAGAAAGTAGAATTACAAGGATTAAAATTGTAGATGTTTTGGAAAATATAAAAGGGGTTAGACAAGGGCTCCTAACCCTAAAAATATTGAAGGTTAAAAATTTCTTACCAAAATATAATGAAACAACAAGAAACTATAGAAACAACACCAAAAAGGATTACAACCAAAACTAGAAATAGTAATAGTAGACACAACACTTAGTGAGTGAGAGATTCAACCAAATATATGAGACCATAAGCAATTTCCCTTTCTTTTGAGATTCGATGAAGCTTAGCACTTAGTCCACCTTGATGACTTTCCCTTTTTTCCATATATCTCTTTCATCTCCAACATAATCTTAAATTTTTTGAAGTGGAGTTTATGCTTTCATTTCTATGTTTAATAATCTTGTTAAAAGGCATCTCAACCCCCTAGAATTTCCTTCTCATACCTAGTACATTCTTTTGGACAAGGTCCATCTTCATCCTATTTATATGGAATATGGTGCAAGAGGTCACATATTTATTGCTTATGACCATGAAATCCTTCCCACATTTTGATTATTCCATTTTATTAGTTTTAGCATTCTTCTAAAGCTATTCTTCAATTGTATTCTCCTATATTTTATTTCCTTTATTCCTAATTTTAGAATTTTTTACAACTTATCCTCCCTCACTTTAAGTAGATGAGTTTTCACCATATTAAGCAAGGGCTTATTAGGATTTTTATGGGGAACAGTTTTAGTAGTAGGGTTGGTTCTTTAGACATATATATATTTGTAACAAAGTTTGAGATTAAATTTGAGCTAGGGATTACCTTAGAGTGAGTTTCATAGAGTTCATTATCTTCAAACTTGGTATCACTCATAAAATCCTTAGGGTTGCCATCATCCAAAATCATAGGCTCTTACTCCTCTCCACTTGATTTGACCACATTGTTGTTTTCCTATTTGGGTGTGTCCTTCGAATTGTGACTTATGGCAGGGATCTTGGAAATTTTTATTTTTCTAGGCCACTAGTGAGCTATTCCCTTTCTCTTAGTGCTAGAAGAAATAACATTTTTAGCTTTCATTGGAAATAGTTTATTTCCTATCAAAATAACCTTATGGTTAAGAGTAGGAATTTTTAATTTTTAGGGGATCACTCACAAGGTTGATAGTTAGACAGTGATGATACAATATAAATATTTCTAGGAGAATTGGGGCTTTATTGAAAAATACATATTTCATAGATTTTTCTAGAGAAGAAATAAAATAGTAAGGGAAGCTTATCCTCAGTTTATGTTGTTGTTGGTTGAGGAATGGAAGTGGTAAGTATAAATGAATTGAAATCTAGACTCAATAATGAAATACTTAATAAGAAAGAAGGATAGGTCACCCCATGGGATAGGGAGATCATTGCACTTGAAACCGTTATAGAATTTAACAAGTTGCTTGTATCCTTGAAGAAACCCTTTGACACACTAGTTTTCCTTCTAATTTAAGGTGTTTAACTTTTTATTGATATTTTGATCTAGGCCAATGGCCTCACCAATTAGTTTGTTAGTAAATTAAAAATGGACCCCACTAGTATCATTTTTTTTATTAACCCAAGACCATGAATTTGATATATAGGGAGAGTTTGAAGCTTCTCATATCCTTATAATATACCTCGATGCAGGTCCTTTCTTAAGTATTTCCCAAAATATGCCATTGCTTTGCACCTCTTGATATGAGATAAGTTTTGTTCTAAATATATCACCCTCTATCATCCCTTATGACACCAAAGAAACCAAGAAAGAATGTGGAAAGAGGATTATAATAAATAATATCCTAGGGATACTTGAGTTATCAAAAATTAACTTGTGAAAAATATAAATAATAATTATGATTTTTTATCCTTTGTTCTCTTTGAGAGGAAACTTTATCACCACAAGTTAAAATCCATCTCCATATTTGTTCCATCTCATTTCATTTTAAATTATTAGAGTCTGAATCATCACATCATATGTTTCCTTATGTAATATTCCCATAGAGATATTAATAAGCTAAATATGGGATAGGAACAACATCACCTCCTTTGAATAATTATCAATTTAATGTCACATCTAACATCATAATCCCAAATTCCCATCCTAAAAATATATTTAAAAATAATAATTAAACATGTTGGTTTATGTCTTTGTTAATTTTTTCTCTTAGGCATAGCTCCATGATGTTATGTGGTAAGTTGTAGAGGATCTTCCAACACCTCTGAACTTTGATAAGAATCCCAAACTTAGCTAAACAATAAAAAAAACCATTACCTTTCTTTTAAATGTGAGTGTATTTAAAGCCATAAAATTTTGATAGATAATTTTTTTAAGTTATAGGAAATAGCTTTCTAAATTCCAACTAGGGTTCATTTTTCTATTTTTCTATTTGGATTTTCCCTAGCCCAAGGGTGAGAGAGATGTGGAGGTCCTACCAAATTGCAATTGTCTTAGATTCATTATTTTATTTAAGCCCAATGCTACCTATTGAAATTTCATGCCACCCTTATATGTCCCATCGTTGATAACCGATCTAAGAGATCCCCCATGGGCCATCTTGCATGTTTTCTCCTTGAAGTTTCCTAAAAATTGGCTAAGTCCTAGATTTTTGGTTTTTCGGGTTGTCTCTTACCTGCTTCCTTCATGCCATCTCCATCACTCCTTATCCTTTCCCATATTTCCCCTAAGTATTTCAGCCTTTGGCCTTTGACATTTCCCTTTACCCTAAACCAACCTCAACAGGTAAGCCTCATGCCTTACCTCTGACCACCAATGCTCGATTAAGTATCAAAACTTGTCTAAGTATTGGTTTGCAGAATTCGGGGGTCAGCCTTCCCTCTTTCCTCTTCCCTTGCACTTTTCTTCTATTTACCTTCAGCCTTCACCCTTTGCCCTTACATCTTACCTCTTACGTTCAGAGGTAAGAGGGAAGGCTTCCCTCCGTTTTTGAAATATTGGTTTTTCTGATTATCGGTCATCACTTGGACTTCTTTGAAATTTTGAAGGGACTTCTTCTTTGGTCTCCAATATTCCTTTTCCTCTTCAATGAGGTTACTTCATAATGTCGAAGGTAATTATTCTTCGGTATCTCTGATATTCTTTTGTCTCTTCGATGAGGTTCATTCAGAATGTCGAAGGGACTTCTTCTTCAGTCTCTCTAATATTCCTATGTCTCCTCGATGAGATGTCAACCTTGTTCTTCTACAACACCTATCCTTTGGAATTCACTATGTCGAAGAGACTTCTACTTAAGTCCTGCTGATTTTTGCATGTCTCTTCGATAGTTGCTTTCCAAAAAATGACTAAATGTCATGTTTTTGAGTTTCAAGGTTAGGTCCTTCCCCTTACCTCTATTTTTTGAAGGTAAGCTTTCCCTCTTCCCCCAATGCTTCCTTTCTTCTTCATGCTCTACTACTCCTTTCTTCTAAGCATGTGGTAAGCGGTAAGCTTGATGCCTGACCCCCAATGGTGTTCAATTTTTGGTGCTTTGGACCATTTAATTTATAGGCTTGTAAAGGCTTCCTTTCAGGCTTGATGCCTCAACCTTCCTAAAGATTTGGCATGTTTTTGAGCGGAAAAATTAATGTGCAACCAATTTTGAGCATCAAGATCTGATTTCTCGGGCTTCAAGGATGACATTAAATGCATTTTATAACTTTTTCAGGTGGATTTCATGGGGTCCCGTGCCCATTTATTGCTTTTTTATTACTGTCTTGGTAGATTTATTCCCTAGTCACATATTTCATGGAATGGCTCCATTATTGCACACGTTGTCTTTTTTCTAACCCTAGTTAGGGTTAGGATTCAACTTGTGCTTCTAAGTTATGCATGATCTATAAAGGCAAGAAATGTATTCATTTTCAAGGTTCTTCCTCTGGCTCCTCTAGGGTTTTTCTTTTGCGGACCTATATTATATAATCTGTCATTGTAAAGATTGGCTTATGCCTTTGCATTAATGAAGATGATTATTTTTTATGGTTCTCTTCTCTTTTATGTATGAGTAATCTTTCATTACCTCCATATCTGGTTATTTTTTTGTATTTCACATATACATGTTTGAGTTAAATTGTTTGCAACTACTATGTTAAGAAATTATCCTTTCTTCTAGCACTTTGTCAAACCCTAACCTCCATGTTTACCTCTGAAATCAATCAAATAGAGAGTTGTGTGAGTCCTTTGGTCCCCTTCTTTTATGTAATGTGAAATATTTTCCAAGAATAAATAACCTTTCCATCTTGGCGTATCACCTCCATCTTCCCTTTCATGTTCTCCTTCTCCCCTTTTCCTTGTGAGCTATTAGTGGTAGGACTTCATATGTTTGGTTGGACCAACACTTTGCACTTGGATTGAAAAACGAAGTCAACCTTCTCTATAGATTAAACGTCATATGCGCAAAGGTCCCACACCTTGAGGTTGTTTCCATTGTTTCATTGGAATGTTGATATTCATGCTCAATGGGGTGCAATTTCATGTGACAACAGTTTTTGGCACTCTCGATGGGACTACTTCTCTCTATTGAAGAATTTGGTGTTTTCTTCAATACATCTTTCCTTTTGAGGCATATCTTCAAACACCATGGAAAAAGCATTCAAAATCAATTGGTTCAAGTAGCTTAGTTTCATTTCATGCCATTAAGGAAGTGGTGACTTCAACATTTTATCATTTTAAGGCATTCTTCAAGCACCTGACGAATTTGCAACTCAATTTGGGTGACTCTTTACCTAAAGTCTTTGGTTAGGAACTAGAATTTCTTTGCTCCTTTTTTGTAAATTTTGAGGTGTTTCCTATGCATTAAAATGTCATATTTTAATGGAAACCACATGTACACTCAACCATTTCATTATAATACCAGCTTTGTTCCTCCCAATCAACCATAGCAGGCTACTTATACCTCCCATTTCATTCCAAAGAGCCCTATTGTTGTGGGTTTTAAATCTTCATAACATGCATACCACCCACCCCACCCTACTCAATCTTCTTAGATTCCTACATATTCTTATTAGCAACCCCAAGAGACTCGTTATTTTCAAAATCAGCCTTGTTTCTCTCCTATTCAACCCCAAAATTTTCATAATTTAAGTGCAAGTGAAATCACAAGCATTTTTCTTGATTTCAATAGACAAGTTGATGAGATTTGGAGAAAATAAGATCTTGACCTACAACAAGAGGAGTGGGCTAGTCAAGCCTATCGAGGGCAACAATGTTGTTTCCAACAACAAGATGAGCTTGTCCATCAATCTCATTATCTATAGCAAAACAATTTAGACGCTCAATGGAGGTATGAGCAGTAGTTGGAGGCACGAAGGAAAAAAGAAGAGTGTGCAAAAAATGAAGTTGTTGCTAGGAAATAAAAAAAACATACTTACCCTTGCTCAAGCACAAGCACCCAAGACTCAGGCAACCCCTTATGTGCCTAGTTTCAAACAAGCATCTCCATTTGTTCCAGAATAGCCTACTAAGGAGGAGGTAGGAAATCATAAGTTTTTAAGTTTCAAGAATTATAAAAAGCCTCTTGAAACTTCTATTAGCCCTCCTTTTGTTTCAGAACAACCTATTGTGTAAGAGGATTGCAAGCACAAAATTTTTAGTTTCAAGAATCCCAATCAACCCCTTGAAACTCCCACTCAACCTCTTGTTCCATCAAGAGGATCTTATATGTTGGTGATCCTAAGTTTTGTGATCCTCCATTCCTTAGAAGAAACTATCCTTGAGGAAGTTGTTGTTGAGGAGCCTTCATGTGCTCTTGAAAATGAGTGTCTTGCTCTACTGCAAGAAAAATTTGAAGATGAAATAGTGTTACAACAATAACACATTAAAAAGGTATAAAAATTTGATAAAATAGAGGAATCAATCCTCTCATTTGATGTCCTTCCTTGTTTTGTTGAAGTTGAGGAGGATAGATCAACTATACCTATATCAGTTGAAGCCTTCAAATAACTTGGTTTGGGCTTGATGGTTGAAGATAACTCCATGGTTTTGGAATAGAAACAACATAAATTTTTAGCCCCTATTATAGTGGGTGAAGATCCACAATCTATTGAGGTATTCATTTCTGAGGTGGAGGATCTCTTTTGGGATGATTAGGAAGCTTTTTTCTCAAGCTTGTATGCCAATATTTCACCCCCAAAAGAGTAGCTTTGTGGGAAACAGTATAAGAATGAAGAGAAGTAGAGGACATGGCAACCATTGCATGCCACGAGTCTGATTTTGTTGCAACTAGTTGCCAAGAAAGAATTAAAACTGAGAGGCAATTTGAAGAATTTAGTCCTTCACTTGAAGTGTCTAAAAGAGTTGAGTTTTGTGTTGATGAAATGTGCATCAATGCAAATTATTATGTAGTTATTGAGCAGCCAAACATTTTTTTGGAGAGTGATTCTCTTGTTGCTTAGTTTATTTGTATTCCCAAGTTTCAAAGTTTCTCTTTTGAGGTGCATGGAGAAGAGATTTCTTGTGCAAATCAAAAATTAGATTTGGCATTTTATACATCACCATGTGAGCTAAAAATATTCTCCTTTTGGTTTAGCTCATGCACTAAGGAGGTCAATGATGGTGAAATTGGCCTATCCTTTTGTGAGGCAAGTTCTCTTCCCTCTACAAAAGGTTTGTTCTTGGATGTTGACTTGCCTTTGAAGTGTTTCACCCCTAATGTTGTATGTTTAGTTGAGACACCTGTGTTAGATGAATCTAACACTTGAATCATATGGTTCCCTTGCAATGAATTTTTTTATAGTGAAGAGATCCTTCATCTTGCAAGTATTTTGTGTAGATACATGCATGTTGGTAGTAGTTTTTAGTGGTTACAACTGGGTGAGGTTTGCAACTATGGTTTGAGGGAGATCAACTCCTTCAAAAGGTTCATCTTTGAAAGGGGAAAATTTCCATTATTTTCTTTCTGTTAGTTTTTTTACATATTGTAAATATCTTGCTTTCCATGAAGTGAATTTGCACACCCTATATTCTCCTTAAGGGAATGTATGTTCTTAGCTTTCATTCTTTTCTCCAAGTGTAGTTGGCACATGTTTTGTTTTTCTCTGAGGAGGCCCAGTTGTTGAAGTTTTAACCTCATGAATCCATGCCCAATGAACTGATAAGGCCTCTAGATTCCATGATTAGCAAGAAACTGTACCTTATAAGTTGCCATAAATGCTAATATTGCATGCCACCCTTAGATTTCCCATCATTGATAACCAATTTGAGAGATCCCCCATGGGCCATCTTGCATGTTTTCTCCTTGAAGTTTCCTAAAAATTGGTTGTCCCATATTTTCAGGTTTTTGAGTTTCCTCTTACCCGCTTCCTTCATGCCTTCTCCATCGCTCCTTCTCCTTTCTCATCTTTCCTCTAAGTCTTTGAGCCTTCGACCTTTGGCCTTTCCCTTTACCCTTTACCGACCTCTAAAGGTAAGCATAAAGCCTTACCTCTAATCGTCAAAGCTTGACTAAGTTTCAAGACTTGTCTAAGTATTTTTTTGTCAAACTTCAGGGATTGACCTTCCCTCTTTCCTCTTTCCTTGCACTTTTATTCTATCGGACTTTTGCCTTCTTCTTTTTCCCTTTCATTTTACCTCTTACCTTCAAAGGTAAGAGGTAAGGCTTTCCTCTGATTTCTGAAAGATTGGTTTTTCTATCTTTCGATCATCGCCAAGAATTCTTCATAATATCTAAGGGACTTCTTCAATCTCTCTGATATTCCTTTGTCTCTTTGATGAGGTTCTTTTGAAATGTCAAAGGTACTTCTTCTTCGATCTCTCTGATATTATTTTATCTCTTTGATGAAGCTCCTTCAGAATTTTGAAGGGAATTCTTCTTTGATCTCTCTGATATTACTATGTCTCCTTGATGATATGTCGACCTTGTTCTTTTGCACCATCTATTTTGTGGACTTCATTATGTTGAAGAGAATTCTACTTAAGTCCCACTGATTTTCTCTTGTCTCTCCAATTTTTTGTTTTCAAAAAATGACTAAGTGTCATGTTTTTGAGTTTCGAGGGTAATTCTTTCCCCTTACCTTCGATTTTTAGAGGTAAGATTTCCCTCTTCCCCTGATGCTTTCTTTCTTCTTCACGCTCTACTCCTCCTTTCTTCTAAGCATGCAGTAAGTAGTAAGCTCAATGCCCAACCCCTGACGGTGTGTAATTTTTGGTGCTCTAGACCATTTAATTCATAGGCTTGTAAAGGCTTCCTTTTAGGCCTAACATCCCAACCTTCCTATGAATTTGGCATGTTTTGAAGAAATGACATTAATTTGCAACCACTTTTGAGCATCCATATTTGATTTCCTAGGCTTCAAGGACAACATTAAATGCATTCTCTAACTTTTGCAGGTGGATTTCATGGGCACCCATACCCATTTTTATTTTTTTTGTTGACTTTCTTGGCAGATCTATACCCTAGTCACATATTTCACAAAATGGCTCCATTATTGCATGCATAGTCTTTTTTCTAACCGTGGTTAGGGTTAGGGTTTGACTTGTGCTTCTAAGTTATCCCTGATCTATAAGAAATAAATGTATTCATTTTTAGGGTTCTTCCTTTGGCTCTACGTTTTTTCTTTGGCAGAATTGTATTATACAACATTCCATTGTAAAGATTGGCTTATGCCTTTTCATTAATGAAGTTGATTATTGTTGTTGGTTCTCTCCTCTTTTATGTATGAGTAATATTTCATTACCTTCATGTCTGAGTGTTTGTTTGCATTTTATGTATACATGTTAAATTGTTTGCAACTGTTGTGTTGAGAAATTCTCATTCCTTCTAACACTCTATCAAACCCTAACCTCCATTTTTACCACTAAAATAAACCAAATAGAGATTTGTGTGAGTCCTTTGGTCCCCTTATTTTATGTACTTTGCAATCTTTTCCAAGAAGAAAACAACCTTTCCATCTTGGTGTATCACCTCCATCTTCCCTTTCATGTTCTCCTTCTCCCCTTTTCCTTGTGATTTGTTAGTGGTAGGATTTCATGTGTTGGGTTGGACCAACACTTTTCACTTGGATTGAAAACTAAAGTTGGCCTCCTTTGGAGATTCGGCCTCATACGTGCAAAAGTACCACACCTTGAGTTCATTTCCATTGTGTCATTGGAATGCTGAGCTTCGTGCTCAACAAGGTGCAATTTCATGTGACAACACTACCAACATAAGAAACAACATTTTTTTATTATTGTTTCTTAGGATTCCTCGACCACTTGATAATCCTATATTTCGCTTCGATGCACTATAAAATTTGAGTTTCACCCAACCTTCCTATAGGGATTTCCACTTAAATTTATGTATAGCCCTTTATTTTTTCATGCCCACATTGATGTTTTCTCTATTAATCCTCTAATATTGAGTAATTTTGATTTCTTTAGAGATGAGAGAGATATTCGGATTTCTTTCACAATATCACCATATATTTTATTAAGGACCTATTAGATGTATAGGGAAACTAAGAGGGGGGTGAATTAGTTGTACATAAAAATATCAAAACCCTCATCAACATTTAGATCTTTATTATTCCTTAAACCCTTAATCAAAGTTGGCATGAAATTAGAAAAAAATAGCAACACATAAAACCACCATGCAAAATAGAACACTAAATTTATGTGGAAAACCCAAGAAGGGAAAAACCATAGTGAGGATTAGCTCACAATATAAATTAATAGTAACAACGAATACAATAGGCTCACTATTGGAGGGATCATTGCCAAATGAATCACTATCCAGAATAAAGGAGATAGAAGAAGGGGTGACTCACTACTAATTTGAAGTGCTAAAAATGTATCTCTTTTATGCTGAAGTTATAGTTCCAATGAAGAACAAATAACTCATTCAACAAACTAAAATGTAGACACCTTCAACTCACTACATCTAGGAGTCATAGGAATTAAATATCAAACTCAAATCACCACACTTTATCAATTTCACATCACACTCTTTGCACTCCATCCACACAACTCTCCTTGCATTTATACCATTTATGACCTAAAAGAATCGCAATAGGTTAGCCTTTAGGAAACATATGCACCTCAACCATGCAACATCAAAATAGGTCAGCACCAAAAACTTACACAGTGTAAATAAGTGAAGGAAGACCACATCACAACTTAATTGGGACCCAAATCTAAATTTACATTCTTCTCAACATTTCCACAAACAACAATCATCCTCCACAATTAGCAACATGCCAGTTTAGTAAAACCCACACTAACACTAACAAGCGACCACAAACATGCCTCTTTAGATCTGGAAACATCTTGTGGATAACATAAAAACATTACAAAACATCTCAAAATATTCCACATCATTGGAGTATTTTCCACTACTACTGCAACCACATAAAACTTAAGAATACCTTTATTCTATGCAACCAAACACACTAGCACAAACATCCAACTCACCAAAAAACCTTGCAAAAACCACAACACTTGAAAATTGAAGGGAAGGTAGATACATAATATATAAGCATGTTCTCAGATCCACAAGATAAGAACTTTCATTGTAGAGAAATGTGGAGCGATCTCATTTCTCCCAGACACCATGTTTCACCAAACAGGCATACTCTCAAACACATCTTCCATTATGGAACAATCCAGAACCTGAAACTCTAGATATAGAATGTATAAACATGTCTAATAATCATATCCAAACCATGTAGGCATATATTCAACCATGAAGAAATGTGGAGTGGAACAGTGAACACCACTATGTCACATTGAACTCTCTTTTATTCAAATTTTCTCAAAAGCACTTGGAAACCAATTGAACCAACTGCATCAACAACACTACTGAAATCTCTACAAAACATCTTCAGCACATGAAATTCCTCTCATCAACTATTTCACATTCAAATATCTCTCCAAACACAAATTTTGCAGCTATATTAAAGTAAAAAATCAATGACAACACCAACATTATGTTGACATCAATACCAACAACTCCAATGTTAGGGGCTGAAATCATCAACACCAAAATAATTCCAATATTATCTTCATATAAGGGGTTGACATCAATGACAACACCCAAACAACTCATAAAAAACTTAAGCTTCCAAAAATCTTCCCCTTTTTCATTGAGACAACACATAATTTCTAAAAAACCATCAATAAAAAAAGCAACCAAGAATAACTCTACAACAAGAAACAACAAGCTATACTCCCCCTGACTAGAACAACTCTCTATTTTTCATGCTCTCTCTTCATAGACTTCTTCTCCTACAACACCAAATCTCTCCCCTTGTGGTCTTTGTACTATATTCTTCTCTACACTATGGTTTTTCAACCAACTCTCTCCACCTTGACATCAATGGGAAAAGGCCATAGATACATTCAACTCTCTCCACCTTTGACATCAATGGAAAAGGGCCATAGACACTTCCAACTCTCTTTCATATATTGAACTCTTGGGCTCCCCCCTTTGACAACATTCAAAAGGGAAAAATCTACACCTTTCACACATTATCTACATAGGATTTTTATTTTCTATTTTCCATTTGGATGTCTACATACACCACTTTGAAACCACTTGCAACACTATTAAGAAACTACACTACACTTAATTCTCTTCAATGTTCCCCTTATGGGCCAAAAATATTCTCTATATGGATTCACCAACCAACAATGCTACTACCTACCCCCCCTAAGAGGTAGCCTTCAACATCAGTCTGGGACCAATAATATACCTTGAATTTCTTCCTGAATAGATGCATATAGTTGAAATAAGGAGGGGCAATAACCCCTAATTTCTACAAGAGATACTCAAATGTATCTTTAGGAAGATCCATTGTTAAAATATCTGCAACTTGATCCTTTGTAGGCACATACTTCAAATTCACCTCATTTTCTACAACCTTCTCTCTCAGGAAGTGATAATGGATTGAGATATGCTTTGTTCTCGAATGCATCACCATATTCTTTGATATATTTATAGCACTTACATTATCATGCAAGATAGAAATAGGTTCATCTTATGAAATTTTGATATCCCTTAATGTCTTCTTCATCCACAACACCTGTGTCCAACAATATGTTATAGCAATATACTATGCCTCTATAGTGGATAAGGATATTGAATCCTACTTTTTTCGTAGCCAAGAAACCAACTTGATTCCAAGAAATAAAGAACCTCCACTAATACTTCTATCATCCACACAACCTGCCAAATCTACATTTGTATAGGCACTTAAAGAGAAATTAGTATCCTTTAGATACCATAGACCATAGTCTAGAGTGCCCTACAAATATCTAAATATCCTCTTTACTACTACCACATGGGATTCTCTAGGATCTTCTTGAAATATGGCCACAAGACAAACCACATGCATGACATTTCGTCTAGTGGTAGTTAGATATAACAATCCAACAATCATCGATCTATACTTGCTCTGATCAATCTTAGGAGTTTCATCATTCTTTCTCAACTTGCAACCAATAACCATAGGAGTACATACTAGTTTAGAGCCTTCCATTTCAAAATTCTTCACCATTTCCTTGATATATTTTGACTATGAAATGAATATTCCTTTTCCTGTCTAATTAATTTGTAGCCCAGGAAAAAAATTCATCTCCCCAAACATAGTCATCTCAAATTATTTTTGCATCTCTTCAATAAATCTCTTGCACATACCTTCATTTCCTCTAAATATTATGTCATCAACATACACTACCATAATTAATATTTGTTCTCCTTAAACTTTGAAATACAGATTGATATATGTAGTACCTTTATTGAATCCCCACTATAAAAATTACCTATCCAGTCTTGCATACCAAGCTCTAGAAGCTTTCTTGAGACCATCCAATGCCTTTTTCAATATGTAAACCATATTAGGATTGTTTGATAACTGAAAGACTTTTGGTTGTTCAATGTATACCTCTTCTTCCAACTTACCATTCAAGAATACAAACTTCACATCCATCTGATAAAGCTTGAAGTCCTTATGTGTTGCAAAGGCCAAAAACATCCCAATTGACTCCATTGTTGTCATCTCACTTGTGAGTAGCCCTTACACAAAATTCTAGCCTTATTTTTGACTTCTCCATTCCCATTCAAATTATTTTAGAATACCCATTTATTTCCTCTTACATTATTGTTTGATGGTCTTGGGAATAGTTCCCAAGTTTGATTTTTCTCAATCTGCATCAATTCTTCTTCCATATTTTTGTTTGAATTCTCATCATTACATGCCTCAATGACTATCTTAGGTTCTACTTTGGAAAGTAGACGAAACTTTACCTATTCTTTTATCATATCAACTTTTCTCCTTGTCAACATGCATCTACTCTTATCACCAATGATCTAATCTTTATAATAATTCTTCTGCACATAATTAGGAGTCTTAGATATCCTTTTTAGAGCATCTTCCTCTTCAACCTGCATCTCCTTTTCATGTTCTTCTTCTTTTTCTTCTTCTTTACAAGAATATTCATTAGATTCATATCCTTCTACTAGTATTAAGATTTTATGTGGTTCTTCATCTGCTTTACACTTTCAACTATCTTCTCTAGCCTCTTGTTATAGCACCAGTATGCCTTACTTCTTATAGAATATCCAAGGAAGAATCCTTCATCTAACCTTTCATCAAGCTTTCCCATGTTTTCTTCATCTCTTCTAATATAACATTTTCTTCCAAACACTCTAAAATATTTCATAATAAGAGTTCTTCTATACCATAGTTCATAGATTGTCTTTGAATTTTTTACTTTTTTTTGTACTTTGTTGATTATGTATACTACAGTGTGAATATATTCTCTCCAATAGACATCCTATATATTTTATTCCTTCATCATTGTCCTTGTTTCTTCCTAAACTTTCTTATTATTTCTCTCCACCACTCCATTCTATTGAGGATTCCCAGGAGTAGACAAATTCCTCTTTATCCCATGATCTTCACAAAATATGTTAAACTCATTGGAGGTGAACGCTCCACCTCTATCAGACCTTAAGAACTTTATTTTCATATCCATTTTATTCTCAACCATAGCTTTAAATGCTTTAAACTTGTCTAGAGATTTTGATTTTTCTTTAAGAAAATTTACCCAAGTCATTCTAGAGTAATCATCAATTAACAACATGAAATACCTATCACCTTGAGATCTTATTTTTCTTGTAGTTCTATATAGGTCTGTATACACCAATTTCAAAGGTTCCATGGTAGAATATTCTTTGATATTGAACCTCTTTCTTTTTTATTTCCCAGATTGACATTCCTTGCAAACTACATTGGTAGGCTTTGTAATTCTTGGTAGATCTCTCATAAATTGAGTATATTTGATCTTCACTAGGCTATCAAAATTTATGTGACACATTCATCTATGCCATAGAAAACTTTCACTAATTTGATTCATAAAGCACTTACCATTAGAACCTTTGAGCTAATAAACATTCCCATCTATCATTGTTCCTGTAGCAACTAGAGTTTCATATTTTCATTTTCTAATTTCACAACCACCATATTGAAATACAAGAGTATATTCTTTGCTACATATCTATCCTACACTCAAAATATTATGTTCGAGACCCTTGACATAAATAACATCATTTGTATTATATTTTCCATGAAAATTAATTGAACCTTTTCCACATATCTTAGTACATTTATCTCACCAAACTTAACAAGAACACCTTCCAACTTATCAAGTTTAAAAAACTTACTCTTATCACCTGTCATGTGATTTGAGTATCTGCTATCAATTATCTAGTGTTTTTCCTCCTCTCTAGCATTAAAAAAAATCACTATATTCCATTTGATGTTGTGACCTATTTTTGAAGTAATTTCCTTGCTACATCTTTCAAGGTTAGTGGAATTATTTCCAACATTCAAAGCCATGAATAATCATTCATCATTTTCATCATCTGGGTAGTTAGATCCATCATCAAATATGCTAGCATCTTCTTTAACATAATAACTTCTCTTGACAAATTTACCTTTATTATCCTTATATTTATCACCTAAAGCTTTGGTTGGACATATTGAAGCATATTGACCTATCTATTCATAATTGAAACATTTGAAAGGTAAGCTACCTCTATTTTCTAGTCCCCCTTTTTAATCTCCTAACAAATTTTTCTTCTATCTCATCAAGATCATCCAAATCTGATCCATCATCCTTCTCTATTTTTCTAGCCTTAAAATACGTCTCTTTTCTTGAATCATTTTGACAAAACTCTCTCAATTAAAAAGTAGTTAAAGAACCAAATTAATGATCTCTACAATAATGATATAAATCTTGAGGTTCCTCAATAGAAAAAACTTTAGAACTATAAGATTTAGGAAGATTTCTTAATACCTTCTTTACCATCTCATCTTCTTGCAGTTTTCCACCAAGGCCAATGATGGAATTGACAACTTCATCTAATCTATGCATGTAGCTTTCAATATCTTCATCTTCTGACATCTTGAGGGTTTCAAACTTAGTCTTAAAATTTTACATATTTTCTTGCTTGAGCTTATCATCTCCTTTATAGAAAATTTCTAGCTTCTTCCAAATTTATTTAGTAGATTTTTAGCTCATAACCTTCACAAGTTATGAATCAACAAGACCACTCAAAAGATCATTCCTTTATTTTCCATTGTTCTCATATGCCTTGATCTCATCATCAATTTTTGGACCATTAGTGGGTATGGTATATCCATATTCAATTGGATTCTAAACTCCAAACCTTAGGGAAACAAGGAAACCTTCCATCTTGGTTTTCCAGAATGCATAATTTATCCCATCAATCATGGGATCCTCCTTCATGTACGCCATCTAGATCTACCTCAAATGGTTAAGCTTCTTCCAAGGAAACTTCCAATTATTAGACGCATAGGAAAACTGAGATGGGGGTGAATAAGTTGTACATTAAAACATCAAAACCCACAGTAACATTCTAATATTTATTAGTCCTTAAGCCCTTAATCAAATTTAGCATGAAAGTAAACAAAAAAAAACAAATCAAAACACTATGCACAATAGAATACCAAATTTATGTGGAAAACCCAAGAAGGGAAAAAACATGGTGAGGATTAGATCACAATATAAAGTAATAGCAACACATAATACAATAGGCTCACTGTTAGAGGGCTCACTTCCAAAAAGAAAGAAGGGATCACTACCAAAGGACTCACTATCCAAAAGGAAGTAGATAGAAGAAGGGGTAGCTCACTTCCAATTTTAACTACTAGCAATGCATCTCTCTTATGCCAAAGGTATAGTTTCACTAAAGTAAAAAAAAATCATTCAATAGACTAAAATGTAGACACCTTCTTCTCACTGCATCTAGGAGTCATAAGCATTAAATCTCACTCTTATATCACCACACTTTATCACTTTCACATATTTCACATCACACTCTTCGTACTTCATCCACACAATAACTCTCCTTGCATTTATACCATCTATGACCTAAAATAATATCAATTAGGCCAATCTTAAGGAAATGTATGCACTCCAATCGTGCAACATCAAAATAGGTCAACACCAAACACTTCCATGGTTTAAATAAGTGAAGACAAGACACACCATAACTTAACTAGGACCCAAATCTAAATTGACACAGTTCTCAACACTTCCATAAAAAACAATCATCCTCTGCAATTAGCACTAGCATGTTAGGTTGGCCAACCTACAGTAACACTAACAAGTTACCACAAACCTACTTCTCTAGGTCTAGAAACACCTCGTGGTCCACACAACAACATTCCAAAACATCTCAAAATATTCCCCATCATTAGAATATTCACCACTACTATTATAACCACCTGAAACTTAAGAACACCTTTATTTTGTGAAACTAGACACACTGGCATAGACATCCAACTCACCAAACAACCTTGCACATCACCACATCACCTAAAACTTCAATGGAAGGTAGATACAAAATATATAAGCATGTATCCAAATCTAGTATTCTCTTGTGTATGGTGTTGCTATTTCAGTTTTTGTTATCTACATGTCAAGTTTAATCATATTAACATAATAAGTGCTTAATGATTGCATGTGGATTTGATTACTGTTGAGGGTTTTGATGTTTTAAATTAGTACAACTTGTAGACATGGAAAATGTATATTTCCGGTTCGGCACACTTGATCCCGATTAGTAATAAAATTCCTTCCTGAATCATACTTGCAATGTCTCATCATATTATGCCTCTTAATTTAATGAATCATTATTCATTTAATTAAGTCTTCCTCCTCCAATGATTAAATTAATAAATTTAATTTAATTAATCTTACATTTCTGTTTAATCAAATAAATCATTTTATTTGATTAAAATATCTAAAGTCCTCTTATTAAATTAAATAAATTAAACCTTATTTGATTTAATCTAGCATTATCCCCTTTAGTTAAATAAATCAAAATCATTTATTTAATTAAACCCTTTCTCTCAATTTGATTTACATCAATTCATAAATTTAAGTCTAAATTGTCACATCTCCTAATTCTTCATTAAATTAATTAATCTTTGATTGACTAAATCCTAATCTATGTCACATCCTCTAGAGAATGCAACTTGCACAATAAATCAATTACTTTGATTTATTAATTCATCTATTTTCCCTCACATGGCATCAAAAGGGAATATTCCCTTATTTGAATTCAAAAAGGCCAAGTGGACTTGGTCCTTCCAACAAGGCATTTAAGGCCTCTTACATGTCCTTGTCCTTGAGCCAAGTGACATTAACTCCATTTCTCTTTCCCTCTCACATGTCACATTAAAATTTAAAATTTGAATCTAATGGAATTTATCATGCACATTGACCAAAATGTGCTCAACCTTCAACCATTCACATCTTGACAAATGGCACTTGGCCATTGGATGTTGAATGATCTCACATTGCTTATTTTCACTCTCTCTTCCATGTTGGAAATCTATAAATGAGACACTCTTCCTCTCATTCAAACATCCACAATTTGAGTAGACTTACTATACTCAACTTCATCATCATCCACAATCTTTATGCAAAGTTACTCTCTTCAGATTGAGAGCTAATTTTGACCATTTCACCCAACCTGTCACAATTTTCACAAATTGAAACAAGATTATGCTCAAATCTCTTTGGAGATTTGACCATTTTTCAATCACTCAACATTGCAACTTAGGAATTGGGAAAGGGTCAATTGCAACACTTCATTGGCACCAATTCCCCCATGGGATTACTAATCTATTGTCTTAATTAGGATTTAACTCCATTTCTTATATTGTGTTTTTCATTTCCTAGTTTTAATTTGAATAGATGGATTTCATGGGGAATCTCTCATACTTGTTTGCATGCATTTGATCTAACAAACTAATGTATTTTGTTGCTCTTGTGCATTTGCAGGTTTAGGGGTTCACACAACTTATTCACCCCCCTTCTCTGTTGTCTTCTTCATTCAATAGTTTTTTTGTCTTATAGGTGATCCTATAGTGTTGAGGAGTCCACCATAAAATTCTACATAGTATCAAAGCTTTAGTGCTGTAAACTTCTTCCCATACTTGAGGGACCAATCTTGACATGAAAATTTTTCTAGGTGTAACATAAGGTTTCAAAGAACCCACTATTGAATCTACGGTGTCAAACAAAGTTATGTTTGCCTTTTATTTCATCAAATTTCATCATATATTGTCTAATTTACAAGGGTTTCAAGTTGGGAAAGGGTTACTAGATCCATGAGGTAGCATAATTTTTTGACCACTTTAGGCCAAAATCACCCCTATCATTGCATCTAGAAGGCCCAAAAACCCCAAGATCGTCTGAAAATCACCAAAATCCAAGCACTTCACTCGAGGCTTGACGAAAAAAATCACCCTCCTTCACCATTTGTATGATCATATGGCTATCATAACTACTTGTCTACATCAACATTCATAATGCAATTTTTCAAGCATTCTATAATGAAGGTACTCTTCATAGAGTACTAGGCTAGTGGGGCATGCCACATGGTATGGTGTTTTCTCACCACACCAGACCTCTTTTGACAATGCTGACTTCTGCCATTTTACCGATCAAACAAAATATACTAGGAGAATCTAATAAGTTTTTGTTAGTTTCTGAATAAAAATGGTGATTTTTTTTTTATGACATCAAAAATATTCCACCAACTAGATTCTAGAATATTTATTGTTGGCCCCCAAGCCTAGGTTGATCGATTAATCTATCGAAATTTTTATGTCAGCATCACATCACTGTGATTTCAACACTCCTTAAGAAATTTGGACCCCATCTCCATTGGTAGTTTTCATTTGGAAGACAATTTTCAAGTGCCCATAACTTGGTCATCCAAACTCCTTTTTCTCAGATTTTTTTATTTGGGGGTAGAATTTCATGCTCTTCATATTGGTGTAATTGGTTATTGATTTTGGTGCCTATTTTTCCCATAAAATTTATATTCTCATAGGTTTTTCTGAGTTCACATTTTTAAAACTTCTAGGGCTCCATTCTAGCTCCCATAGTAATATTTTTGAGTTATTTTTTTGAAAGTGCATAATTTTTTCGTGTAATTTCCATTGATGTAATAATATTGATCTAATCTTGTGTTAAAATTTTACTTTGATCTTGTGGCCAAATTTGGCATATATGTAAGCACTAATATCAAGCCCACTTCACTATTGTTGGTAAGTGGTACCTGTAATTGTATTTAGAATAAAGTGCCATAAATCATATATTATTGGTGGTGTCTTGATTGAGTAATTTGGTGGGGTAATATTGTAGTGGTTGGTTGCTTTGTTTTGCATGTTTTATGTTCTTATAATGGGGAAATCACAAATTAAACTCCCAACTCCATATAACTATACTTCATGGAGAAAATCATTATAAAATAATCTCATGGGGAAGGGTCTAATAGGCTATCCAAAGGAAACTATTCCTCAACCTATTGATACTAAATAATTGGAAAAATGGGAGATCGATAATGAGAAAACACTTGGATGCATATGTTCATTAGTCTCATTTGATTTACAATTTCATGTTGAATAATGCAAATCACCTAAAGAGGCTTGGGAGACTTTTGAGAAAGTGTATGGTAAAAATGATAAGATTAGGGGATATCAGATTGATAGTGATTTGATGAATCTTGATCCTAATGTTTTTTACCACATCCAAGACTATATTTCCAAGATCAAACAACTAAGAACACAACTAAAATATTTCTGAATTGGTAAAGAGGATTTACAATTGATTTTGAATGTGTTATCAAAGCTTGGTCATGAGTATTCAATGTTTGTTTCTATCTTTCATACCCATTGAATTTCTATGGGAGAATCATATGTTGATCCTAAGTTTGATTAATTTTCCAATCTCCTAAACCAAGAGGAAGCAAAGTTAATAAAGTCTTCCAAATCCTAAGAATTATTGGCTAGTGAGTCAAAGGTACCAAAAGAATCAAGGAATCCTGAAAAGAAGAAAAATAATAAAAAGAACAAGCCACATAATGAATAAAAATCATCTCCCTCAAAATGGGAATCATCTAAGAAGGAGAGGCCTACTTGTGTGTATTGTAAGAAATCAAAGCATGATAAGCGTCAATATTATTCCAAACAAATTGATGAGTTGAAGTATTTTCTTAAGAATCCTCAAATCGGTTCTTCTTCATTATCAAAGGGCTCATCATGTTCTTCATCATCAAAGTCTAATAAATTCAAGGGGAATGCACTTGTATATTCTAAGATAAGACGTGGTTACAAAATTCAAGAGCCTCACATCACATGTCTTTATTAGAGAGTATGTTCACTTCATTTGAGACTTGTCCATGACCACCCATCTTGATGGCTAACAACATGTATATGTATTTTTATGGGAAGGGATCTATTGACATGGATGATAGACCATTCAATGGTTTTATTTGTGTACCTTCATTTTCAACCAATATCCTTTATATTTATTAGATCACACATGGTGGAGTAGGCAAGAGTCTTGAGTTCATACCTGATTCTATCATAATCTAGGATTTTCATAGCATAAATATAATTGTATTTGGGGAGGTTGATCACCAATATCATATCTACACCTTCTCACATTTTTCTCCTAACGATTCAATAGATGTTGGAATTGAGTCATCTTGTGTGGACACTTTTGAAGAGATTCAATACATTCATTTAAATCTTGGTATACTTTCATCTTTTGAGAATTGAGTGATATGTGTTAATATTCCATCTCCTTCATCTACTATTGTACCTGAGGATGCTTGTGAATCCATAGTTTTTCCTCCTTTTGGTTTAGTGCAGCAAGACATTCATCATCTTCCAAATATGGCTAAATGGGATGAGTACTTGATAGGAGTTACTAGTTTGTTTTGTGAGTCTCACATTTCATATTTGGGATATATCATTGATTGCACCCATCTATCACTTCAAACTTTTTTCATGTTGAATATATTCTCTGGAAACTCTAGAATATAATAGAAAAAGTATAGGCATACTCTCCTTTCAAACCTCAGAGCTTAGAACATCTCCAAAAGAGAGACTTGAGAAACACTAAATCTGATAGACACTAAGCTAAAACACTTTGGCACAGTCTTTCAGACCACCACTATCACACTGAATAGATATATGCATGATATTTCTAGCATACAACAATCACACCAACTTTTGAAAGACAGTCACTCCTCAATAAAACTAATAATGTATGTTTCTTGATTTAGTGATCGTATTGATAAGACAACTTCTTCATTACTAACAAATTCTGACACACATCATACTACAAAAAATATAACTTATATTTTTGTAAATCTCTGCAACTCAAAATGACAACTCAAGGGGAATATAATGATAATTCAAGTACTCCTACAATTTATTTCATCAATGACAACCTATGACATCAATAATATTCATAAATAACAACCTTTGACATCAATTCCAACCTATGTCCAACATATGCCTCTAGTTGTATAATGCCAATAGATCTCCAATGTGGTGAAATCATTGAAAAAAAATAAAAAATTGAATAAATATGTTATACAATTTACGAGTAACCACTTATTATAAACCTATCACCTATTGAAGTTAAAAATTAAAAAATACTATTGTACGAAAAAATTAATAGGATGTGGCATACCTCACTAATTCTCTACAATTTGGTTAGTCATATAGTTGCATGGAATACCATAATTAAAATTTAACAAAATTAATATAAATTTATTAAAAAAAATTATAATCCTTTTATGAGTAACTTTTAGTTATATATCTAACATTAATAAAATTTAAATTACTATATAGTTATACTTAGGCTCTAAGTAGATATTAATAACTGAGAAACAAGGTGAAACTACTACAATTAAATCTTCTATAAAGTGTAAGCAAATCTAAAACATGTTTCTTCATCTAGGATTACCATAAAATAATATTATGTAGATGAATAAATCTGAAATAACAATAAAATTAGAATACCATATCAATAAAATATTTACATGGAGAAGCTCTTTAAAGAAAAAAATCACTAGAGAAAGAGGAAAATTGTGTATTAATCTTCAATGTATATGATACAATATCAACACACTAACACTTTACAATCTAAGAGTACTTTGATAGTACATACATACTTATAAATAATGATATGAGAACACCATATCATACCTCTAATAAATAGGTAAGAAGAGAGGCCAAAACCACAAATGATTTAATCAAAATATTCAATACCAAAAACCATAGTATCATGTAAAAAATTGATACCCACCTTGAACATGTTTTGACAATAGTAAATAAAACAATGACTTCACAAGGATGACACATGGGTTCAATCAATGACTTTTCAAATATAAAATCTAACTACAAAGGCATCATTGACCAATAAATCCATAATACATTTGCACTTCCTTAATTTTGAACAATAATAATAAAAATATATAACATAAACATGATCATGTTATACTTCAATCACATTTCCTAAATTTAAATTTTAAAATGTCATAGCTTAAACTTATAATTTCTTGGCTTTCCATACTTAAGAACTTGACCTTCAAATAATAATCCAAAATATGTATTTTAAACAAAATAAATAAATGATAACCTTCTATCATGATCAATATTATTTTATTTGTTTATCTTGTACAAAAGATTGTGGCCCTTTCAAAAACCTCCTCTAACTCTATATCAAAAAATATATTTATTTCATCACAAATTCTAAGAAAATGTCATTAAAATGTCAAATTGATTCTTATCTTTCTAAACATATAATATTTTATATCATTTAAATAAATCAAGGTTTTAGTTATTACTTACTTTTACTAATGTCCTCATATGCCACAAATTATACATATGCATTATTTTTCTGATGTGTTTTTTACTATGCTCATCACTTTATACATATATGTGGTCACATATAATATGTTATTTTGTAGAGATGTTTCATGAAGGTTTTTCTTTGGAATTATTTGGTTTCTTCTTTTTTTCGCAGTTTTCTATTTGATTGTTATTTTTTTTCTTTTGTAATTCAGCATTGATCAATTATATATATGGGGTCACAACTAACAAATTATGCTTCATTTTATACATATTGAAAAAGATAATACTTTTTCGTGGTACTTTATAATATGCATGTTAATAGATCTATTTTTTAAGATTTATGTATTTTAGTATTAACAAAAATATCCATTAAAAAAATATTTCCAACAAACTACTTGATAGAAGATATTTAACAAAACTATAAGACAACGAACTAACTATGAAAATATTTTATTAAAAAAAATCAAGAGTACCTATAACCATTTGATCCACTCAAAGTTCACCATTTAAAAAATAAAAAATAGATTTATAATACTAAATTTCAAATTCTCAAATTATCTATACATTTAAAATGTAGCATCTAAAATCATTTATAAAAATTCAGATTACACTATTTTCAGAAAAAAACAATAAATTATTTTAGATAGTTAGTTTCTTGTCTTAAGAACTGATTTGACCTAAATTTCTGCCTACTTCACAATCTTCCAAATAAATAATGACAAACAACAAATTTCTTCCCTTGGATGTGGGACTAAACCCATGAATGTCGATTTGGCATTCCTCTTTGTCTTTTTCACTAATCACTCTAAGAAATTGTTGCCTACTACCATTTGTCTTCTTTGGCTGACACCTTTGAACCTTACACTCTTATAATTTGATGCACCCTTTCTTTATTCAACTCTCCTGCTCATACTTGTCCCAAAGTGCCAATCCTTGACAAAAAAAATAGTAAGACACCACCAAATTGTTAAGGAAGTCCAATCCAGTCTAAACTTAACCATGTCTCATTTTCTCCAAATAATGCAGATGAGTGTTAGGTTTAAAATTATTTGGTTTAATGGTTAAATGTATTTTGACCTATTAATATTGTATTTAATTTGATTTAATATTTTAAAAGGGTAAAAGTGATATTTATTTATTACTTTAATTAATATTTTGAATTTAAAGTATCTTTCAAGAAGGTGGTACATTGCTACATTGTCATTTTTTTAATATAAGTATTTTTATGATATTATCTTTAAACAATTAGTACATTATGATTAAGTGGCTTATTTTTATATAAAGATTTGGATCTTTATATAGATAATCTATATGTTGATGACGATACCTACAACCTAATCTTGTATATAATTTTATTTAAAAAATAGATAAACGATATTTAAGATCTTAATAAATTCTAAAATTTTCTAAATATAAAAGCATTGGTCATTAATAACTCATAATTGAAATCATATTAATTCTTGAATCCAAATCTCTTCGAATTTATACTAAAAAATTAATCAAACCATAAAAATTAGATACTTTATTCTAATTACAATTTCAAAATTTGTCTAATAAAAAAAAATTATTATAAGGGTTCCAGTATCTACTTCACACATATTTAGAACCAATTGTCTTTTGCTACATTTCATTCTTACTATTTTTTAATAAGATATTGATAATTCATCATACTATTCCATACATATGGAAGCAACACGATATTCAAACTAGAAGAATTTGATTAATGAACAATTCAATATAGAAATACTTTCAATGCATATAACAGAAACACAATGTCCAAACAAGAAAAAATTGATTAATGACTAATATAATATTAAAAATAATTTTAAATTTTAAAAATGTCCCAAACAAAATTATTTTCCAAACAAAGCTCCAACCAAATAGCATAGATCTAATGATCTTATACTTGTGAATAGTAAGTATTAACCATCTAACTGTTAAATATCCAATATACTGAGAGGGGGGGTGAATCAATATAGTCTTAAACGTATTGAACAAATACCATCCAATTAAACCAATGCATATGATGATTAAGATAAACACAAGCATTAATTGAAAATGAAGCACATAGCACAGAGACACTAAGATTTTTACATGGAAAAACAAAAATGAGAAAAACCACAATGATGATTAACTTAAAATATAGTATATCTGGTTATAAGATATTACAAAAGGGTGGCTCACTACTAGGACTCACTATCCAAAAATGGAGGCCCACTACCTATAGAAATTGTAGAAATGAAATGGCTAACCACAAGAGATTGAACTGATGAAAGTACAACACAAGTGTAGATTCAGTTCCTTTGTAGCACAAGAAATTTGCATACCAACATATCACTCTTCGCTCTTTTCACTTCCATGCATGATCTACTAACATTCACATACACCAACATCTTTATCATATCTTCCAAAACATCTTGTATATTATATGATTGTACATAGGTAACAATCAGGTCAGCTCCAAAACTTCCTCAAAAAAAATTCAACCATGTGGCACGCGAAAACATGTTGGCATGGATTACACAAAAAAAAATTAATCCATTTCATCTTCAACCGCTTGTTAGGTCAGCCAACAATAGACCTAATAGAAAAAATATAATCAACAAGATGATACCGGTGTCAATCACGTGCATTTGTACACATGAAATATCATACATGCATGCTTTTATCAATCAACAACTATTTCCCAAAATTTGAAGTAGTGATTATTACCAAAGAGGAAATCCAAAGAAAAATACCAGAGGATGATTTTGTATTACCGGTTCAGAATACCAGATTACTATGAGTTTGAATCTTCCAGTTGCAACTCATACATCATGGTGACATCAATGAAAACAAAAACTATATCAAGAGATGTGATATTCATTATTCCAACAATCTCCCCCTTTTTCATTGATGGCAACATGTGCCAAAATAATTTACAGACTTTTTATATTCTCTTTCTCTTTCCACTCTCCCCCTTTGACATCAAGGATAGGTCGATCAAAAAGCATGAAAAAATATGTACACAGGGTCTAGAATGTACAATATAGAGAATAAGATAGTCGAAATCCCCTTGAGAAGTTTAACCCAAACAAAGTAAAGACAACAAAAAAGGTTTACCTTGAGGAGGGAGCACTTTGAAGTTCTTGTGGAATGCCTTGCAAGGCTGCTTTTCCATTCTCCCAACTCTACTTAGCAAATATCAACATATTTTTCAAAGAATCTAAAGCAATAAAAATTTCTTCAGCTTCATCTGGAGTATACAGGGTCAGATTGATCTTATCCAAATTCTCAACACTATCCAAAGCATTAGCTACCAGAGCATACTCCATTCTTACGTTGTCACCAAGCAAGCCAAATTTTCTAATTATCCCTCCCTTCTACTTTTGTAGCATGATTTTTTTTTCTTTGTGCGTATAAATAGTATTCCAAGTTGATCTATCTTTGTCCATCGATATATTGTAGGTACTAGAGACAATGGTCAACTGGGACTCGATGGATTCCATGAGGCCTTTTATAATTTGTGTGGCATTAGGCCACCTTATGCAATAGGCAAACACAGAGTTAGCTTCAGATTCACAAGACTTTATAGATTCAAAGATATTTTCTACATTGGTATGTGCCAGAGCACATTTTTCATGAAGAATCAACAACCTTTTCTCATTCAGTTTCTCTTACGCATCTTTCTTTATTTTCTCAACAAGTCATATGGCATACTCCTTGAAGGAGTCCAGTAAAAGATTCAGGTTTTCAACCGAAGCAAGAGATGTATCCACAGATGTATTGGGCGTGACATCCTACAAATCCTTAATATCATCTTCAATGAGATTGGCTCCTTTTTTATGTATTTATAATATTTCTCTTTTGCTAGATGCATGAAATACATCACCTAACACCATTTTATGTATAGGAGAAATCTTGTTCATATCTGTATAACCTTGACTCATTGAAAGCTGCAGGAGTTTTGGAGGAATTAATGGTTGGAATCTGATCTACTTAGATAGCAATCCCTTTAAGATATCATCACTAGAGGAGGATTCTCTAGTGGAATTTTGTGATTCCACAACTTGTTGAGCTACTTCTTCATTCCTTCTAGCAATATCATCTAATTCTGTATTTCTATCTTCTTCTTCTTCTATGTTCTCATCCACTCTCTTTTCTTCCATCTCATTTTATTTTATCTTTTTTTCTTCTAATATTTCTTCTTCTATTTTCTTTGCTTCTCTTTCCTCTTCCCTCTTCTCTTCTTTAGTTTTATCTCTTTCTTCTTCTTTAGGGTGTACTGAAGGAGTGACATCATGAACTTCTACTTCAACATTTTCTTCAACCTGTTTTTCATATTTTGGAGCCTCATTAACAGTATTGATTTCTAGTAGGAAATATTTTTTACCTATTTCTGGAAGGGTATTGGATTCATTCATTTCCAGAGGTTCGTTTTCATCAACAACATCGAAAGGAGGTTCTTCTATAAATTTTGTAGAATTTTCTCTTCTAGATTTAGGTGTCGAACCAAATGCACCAATCATTCCATAATTTACTGTTGTACTCTTGATAGTACTTATTGTTTCCTTCCTTATCCCTTTGATTTCCTTCTTGTATTTGGTCATCAGAGTATTAACTCTTCTCTTTACCCTGAACGTATTAGCACAAATCTACTTCAAAGTTTCTAAATCACCTGGAGATAGAGAGGATGAAATTTCTTTATATGCTTTATTTATTATTTTCTCTTCCATCTCAACCGCTTCTTCTCTTCTCTCCATCAGTATTTCCCACAATTTTCAGTCACTCCTAATATTATCCCACTTAGCTTCCAATATAATACTATATTTGATGATAACCACTATTATTGTTTCCTTATCTTCTTTTCCTACTAAATCATACACTTCTATTGTAGATTTCACCATGTTTTCTTGATTTACCAAATTATTCACCAAAACATCCAGTTTGAGAGGGGAACTAGGTCTTACCAAAGAAGTGTTTTGTTCTTCCTAGTCCAATGAAACTTATTTTGCAACTCTGGCCTTCTTTGTATTGGTTTCATTATCACTAAGATTTTTTTCATCAACATCCTCTAAGGATGACACATAATGAACTTTCTTTGATCCAACACTAGTTTCTTGTGATGCACCTTCATTAGATGAAACACTCACCCTTCTCTTTCTTGTTAGTTATGCAGTTGGATATTCTTCCTCATCCTCTTGATCATCAGTAACACTCATATTCTTCTCCCTAGTAGCCTTTTATTTTCTTCCTCATTTAATAGGGTCTACCAGAGGAACACCTTTTCTCTTTCCAGATCTGGTAGTAGGTTCGAAAGGAGTCAAGCCTTTTCCTTTGTCAGTGATGCTAGGTTCAATTTTTATTGATGTTGATCTAGAAGCTTGTATGGAAGGAGGGATCCTATCAAATATCCTTACACTAGGTGATTCTTAATAATTGTATCCTCCAAGAGCTCTTCCTAGAGCTATCTCTTCATCTATGAAACCATATTTTTTGAGAATTTCGGTTACATTTTTCTTTGTTATAGATTCATTGTGCTCTAAATGGACTTCCATGGATTTCTCTACATATGTTCCAATATGGGGCTCATTTGCATCTTTAGGAATCTTCAATAATATTTGCACATACCCTTCAACTTCTTCTTATGTGATCCCATACCCCAAAGGTTGAATCCATATGGTCCGGGGTTCAAGTGCTTCTACCATGCACTCATCAAAAGACACATGAAATATAATGTCATTCTTATATTTTTCTTAAATATAGAAAATAATGTTTTCAAGGAATTTTCTATGTTGTTCACATCACCCAACTTCTACAAAAAATTTGATGGGCAATAGGTGGGGATGGGTCCCAAAACAATGTTTCAAATTTTCCTAGAAGCATTTTGAGAAAATAAAATAACAGGAAAAAAATCAAAGAACAAAACTTGAAAGGATACTTCTTCTCCTTTGATATTCTTAGGTTCACAAGCAGTTGTTATCTAAGAAGCTCACATAGATCATAATTTTCACCATTTATAGTCATGTCAAAACCAGTATAATTTTTTGTGGCAAACACATAATTCTCTTTATTGATGAAGTAGATTTTATGACCAATCATTATGGATGCATACTTCATGGTTGGATTAGTGATAGGCTTCGTTGTGAGAGCCCTCTTGGCATAAGTTGCATCGGCGAGATTCATCACCACTTCATTTCTTATTGCTTTTAGCATAGGTACTAGATTGGGGTCACAGAGTCTGGTGACAACTTTGATTGCTTCCTTAGTTATCAATTACGGTTCATGGTCCCACAAGAACTGATCATTCATTCTTCTAAGGATCGGTTTGACATACTAATCATCCACTATAGAACATAAATTTGGGAAGTTGTTCCAATCATCCAAATTCTTTGTCACAAGATTTGAGTACTTAGGTTTTACCAAGAAATCATCTCCAGTGAGTTCATTTAACCACATGTCAATCAATTTGATATAATTGAATTATTTAGTCTTAACCCTAATGTACATTCTTGTATCCTCTATCAACATGACACCATGAGGAACTGAAGAGAAAGCACCCATAGGGTCATCCTCGAAAACCTTCATTGAGTATTTATTGTAAGAGGGTCTAGGTCTTTCTGTTATATTTACAAATATAGGAGTTGCCATCTTCTATATTTAGAGCTTTTAAAATATTCAAGAAAGAATTTTCACAAGCTCACAACAACACAAAATCAAAAAAGAATACCTTTTTCTTTGCAAATAGCTGAAAATAGGGTTTGCACCAATCACACTTCAATTTGATCCAAATTGTTCTCAACCTCCTTCGAATGTACAAGTGATCAAAATGCCTTTATGATTTCATTTTATAGATTGATGTGATGCCCTAATTTGCATTTAATGCACTTGAAATTTGAAAAGTTGACAAAACCCTTTCTTCTGCACTGAAAAAACCTAACATGCTCTACAAGCAAGCATACATGCACCTTTTCTTCCAGTTTATTTTTCAAAACCTTTGCCTGTTCATATTTTACATCACCTCGTGCCAAGGACTAACATGCTCGAAATCACGGGGTTCAAAAAAAATTATACTAAAGCTCCCCCTAAGACCATGCTAGGTCTAGTTCTCGAAGGAATTATCTACACTAGATGAAGGCACAAATGCATCAGAAGATTTTGATTCTTCTTTTCTTTTCCATATCTTACTCATTTCTTGCTTAACTTCCCCTTTTTCAACCTTCTTCATAGGTTCATTCTTCTTTACCAGAGTAGATTGCTTTCCCTTTTTACTTTTGCAAACATTTGAGATATGTCCTGGTTTGTGCAATTATAAAAAACTTTGATCAACTCCGATTAATCCAAGATCTACACTGATTCAATTTATTCCCATATTTATTACAAGTATAGCAATAACTAGCAAAGGATTAATTTACTCTTCCTCCATTAAACTAGTTCAACATCTGAGTTATGCATTCAATGGCTTTATGTCCAAACTTATTACAAGTGTAAAATTTTCTAGGGAAATAACCAAAGAACTAATTCATCCTACTTGTACAATCAGTTTCCTTATGACCAAACTTGTTGCATGGAAAGCAAGTGTCATTGAAAGATGGGTACCTTTGTGCATTTGGTTGTCTGATAGGTGGTTTCCTTCGTGGATTTCTTTTATGCTTCCCTTTATCTTGAGTCTTTTGATCATTTACTACTTTTGAGCTTTCACCTATTTCTAATCCCAATCCACCTTTGTCTTTAGAGGGTTTATGTCCTACAATCAATTCATCAAGACTAGTAGAGATTTTCTTGAAACTATCTTCACATAATTTTTCTTTTTCCAATTGTGCTCTCAGATTTACCACCTCTTGTTCAAGCCTAGAAAATTCATTAGATTTGTTCTTAATTTTTTCATTCAAACACTCTTGAATCCTCTTCTTTTCTTCCACTTATAGATTTAGTCTCGTAATATCTTAATTTTCTTGTTTCAGTTGGTCACTGACTTCTCTGTCTCTCTTTGAATTTCTTTAATTTCTCCTTCAAATTTCAGACACATTCATTCGCTTCATGAAGATTCTTTGTTATATCTCTATTTTCACTTTTAGCTTTGTCAAGATCATCAAGGGAAGTCTGTAGCTCTACATTATCCTCCATTAGTTCAATCTCCAAGATCTCCCTCAAGTTTTTAGACTTCTCTAGAGGAACCAGACTCTGATACCAATTTTTAAATATCTAATATACTGAGAGGGGGGTGAATCAGTATATTCTTAAAATTATTGAACAAATACCATCCAATTAAACCAATTCATATGATGATTAAGATAAGAACAAGCATTAACTAAAAATGAAGCACATAGCACAAATGCATCAAGATTTTTACGTGGAAAATCTAGAACGAAAAAAACCACGGTGAGGATTAACTCACAATATAGTATAACCGATTACAAGATATTAAAAAAGGGTGGCTCACTGCCCAGACTCACTATCCAAAAATGGAGGCTCACTGCCTGCAAAAATTGTAGAAACGAAATGGCTAACCACTAGAGATTGAACTGATGAAATTACACCACAAGTACAAATTAAGTTCCTTTGTAGCACAAGAAATTCACATGCCAATAGATCACTCTTCACTCTTTTTTCTTCCACACATAATCTACTAATATTTGCATACACCAACATCTTTCTCATATCTTCAAAAAAATCTTGTATATATATCTAATTGTCCATAGGTAGCAATCAAGTTGGCTACAAATATTCCTCAAAAATAATTCAACCATGTGGCACACGACAACAAGTCGACATGGATTACACAAACAAAATTTAATCCATTTCATCTTCAATCACTTGTTAGGTTGGCCAAGAATAGACCTAATAACAAAAAATTAATCAAAAAGATGATATCGGTGACAATCAAAAGAGTGTGTACACATGAATCCCCGTACATGCACACTTTTATCAATCAACAACCATTTCCCAAAATCTGAAGTAGCAACTATTACTAGAGAGGAAATCCGAAGCAAAATACAGGAGGATGATTTTGTATTATTGGTTCAAAATACCATATTAACATGACTTTGAATCTTGCAGTTGCAACTCATACATCATGGTAACATCAATGACAAAAAAAATTATATCAAGAGATGTGATCTTCCTTCTTCCAACACTAACAAAGTTTATTTTTCTTTGATCTAATATTATAATTCTCTCCTAAAATAAAATCTTTTGAAGCTTAAAATTAATTGTATGGATACAATTTGTCTTAATATAATATGATATATATATATGGTACATTTATAATTTGTATCCTAATTCAATATGATGAGAATACACACATATATGTATATATGTGTGTATATATGAGTTTTTTAAAAGACATAATTAATTAGATCTATAATTTGATTGTATGATATAATTTACAAATTTAAAGATTAGGAGACTAAAAGAATTTATTTAATTTTATTAGTTGATAAATAGTTGTCTATTATTTTAATTATATATTCTAAACTATAATCATAAACACTTAAACACTTAATGTTTGATACATCTAAAAAGAAACAATAAAATCTAAACTAAATTTTTTTGTTAGATCAACTCTATAGTATAAAATTATTTTTAATCCTATAGGTTTAATCCCAATGTATACAAAAATTATGTAATTTCAAAAGAGAAGTATCTAATATATATGATTCTAATGAAAAAATCAATAGTTGCTTCTTTAAAATGCATATAATCCTTTTCTCCCCTAAACGAGGAATGTGGGTCAATTAGTCAAATAAGAGGATCCTTTTGATTGCCATGCTATTTTAACATTATCTATTGGATTTTCATATAATTTAATGGCTATGGATTTCCTTCATTCTTGGGTGGAATATAAATGTAAGATGTCAGTGCAAGATCATGGGGGTCCAGACTAGATTCTTAAGTGGCAATAAAAATTAGAAAAATAGAGACACCCTGGGTACAAATTTGAATACGTTATTGACATAGTTTGAAAAATATGTAAGAACAAAATTTGTAAAAAATTGAATTTAGTTTCTAAGATTCTATTCTTTTCTTGGAAAAAAGGTAAATCTATTTGGTGAAAATTTGAAGTTTCAATGCATTAGTACTAAATTTTTCAAGAAAAAATAAAAAGAAGGTGTATATCTAATCAACCTAAGTACAAAAAAAAAAAAATTATTTAAAACTTTCAAAATAAGTAGAGGACACATGCTCGAATGTGCTATATTTTTTAAAATATTTTTTTATAAGTAAATAATTAGTTATGATTTTTTTATTAAATACTTTTAGAAATATTAAAACGTGTTTGTCTAACCACCATAACTTGGTCAACAATTTATGAAATTCAATTTTTTTTAAATCTTATTGTATGGGAAGCATAGAATGTGTTGCATCTTTCAGATTCAAAAAATGTGAAATCATTTAAGAATTATATTGTTTTTCAATCAGCCTATCAATCATCACTTTAGTCAGAATGTATGTATAAAATCAATAATAATTATCTATTTAATTCCAAATAAGGCATATCTTATATTTTTGGAAAGCTAAAAAAATTCTCAATAAACCTTTTTCATTTCATCAAATTTGGATTAAAAAAAATCGTCAACCACTTTTTTGTCATATCACCACTTTTTGGACCCCCATAATCCTACACTCCTCTTGGAAGGGTGTTGTATGAATAAATTTGTCTTCATTCTTGCACTTTTAAAATAATATGTATAGTGATAATATAATCCAGATGGGGTAATCAATTATATTATTCTTGGGTGGGATAACACAATTATATAAGTATTATACTATATGATTTTTCACTAAAAAACATAACCATTCAAATTGGATAGGTGATGTGTTCAAATCATACATACTTCACTCATAGGAAGACACCAGAACTTGAAATTAAAAGGAAGAGGGATTAAGTTTAACACATGTTCTAAATAGTTACTACCTAGGATCAACAATGGAGGTTTGTTGACTTAAGATCAAAGGTTGTGGGACAACATGGAGAGATCAAGTTATAAATTAAGGTCTTAGATGATGGGTTGTGGTCCAATAGAATTATACCATATCACCTTTGAGATTTGGTATAAATTAATATTTTATCTTAAAAATAAATGGAACCGGCACACCATATTGGTATAGCCAATGAGACACATGGAGGATTTTAGTTTTATCCTTTGATGCAAGAACATCCTAGGTGAAAGTGCAACAGACATCAATAAAAAAATTCAAATTTTAAATTTTCATTTTAATTTCATGTTAGGAGGTTAATTTGAATTAGTGAGCATAAATATATTTAATTAAATAAATATTATTTTTTCTATGCAAGTTGGCAAGTGAGGTTTTGGAGGTGTAATTACATTTTTTTGAAAAATATGAAAAAACAAGTTTAGGCATTGGGATTGGGGAGTTACAAAATGGAATTAAAAAGTTATTTATTGATTCTTCTATTTTGGAAACAAATCATTATGAGGATATGGTCATGAGTGTTTTAAGAGGAGGGAAACAATATGGTTTTTTGGATTTTTGGTGAAGGTTTTTGTGGCAAATTTTGGTTTTCATTCTACATTGCAAGTTTTGGAGGTGGGAGAGTTGGGTGCAGCATTTCTCAAGAGTTTTTTGAAGTGATTTGTTGCGGGTTGAAAGGGTTATTACAGAAATTGAAGGTTGAATATACCATTGTAGAGAATGGGAGAGTTGCAGGTGATTGTTGCAAGAGAAAAAGTGCAAATTTGGAGGTACTCATGAAGCACATAGTTTGATTTTATTTTGTTGTATTTTTTTTTTATTTCATTTTCAGATTATGTAAAGGTAATGTGTTGCTACTCTTCAGTTATTTGATGACTGAAATATATTGTGAAATTAGATTTTTCATAATGAGAAGTTCTTCTATTGAAACTCTCAATTAATTTTGTGAACCCTTGTGGCTGATTTGAATGCATTGTTGAGTTTGTTTGAGTGTTTATTTTCAGAAAAGAGCGTTGTTGAGAATCTCTCTTTCATCAGTGGTATCAGAGCGGGAATATTTTGAGTGTGTGAATAGACTATCGAAGTGAGATAGTTTGCACCAAGATCTGTGTGTTGTGAGTGTTGTAGAAAATGTATGCAAGAGGAGCCCCACATGGTAGGGGTAGAGCTAGAGAAAGAAATGAGAATTTTGTCTATGATGATGATTTTAGAGATTTGAGAAGGCAGGTGGAAGCATTACAAGAATAAATTAGAAGAGGGTTTGCATAGAGAAGATAACCAGTAAGTGATGAGGAAGAAGAAACCTCAGAGGATGCTAGCCAAACAAGTGAACAAAGAGATGTAGCAACAACAGTTACCAATGACCCATTACTGATATCTTTATCAAGGATGGGAAAATTACTAAAATTTTATGTTCCTACATTCAGTGGGAATTCGAATCCAGGATAGTTAGTGTATTGGATCAATGAAATGGAAGAATTCTTTGAGTTTGAAGAGGTTGAGGATCCTGACAAGGTGAAGTATACAAAAACCGAATTGAAAGGCAGTGCTTCAATTTGGTGGAGAGAGGTTCAATTGGAAAGAGGAAGAATAGGAAAGGATAAAATCACAAAGTGGGATAAAATGGTGGAGAAAATGAAAAAGATAGTTCATTCTGAGATGGTGAGAAAATTGCAACTAGAGAGAAGAAGACATTTGTATCTGTATAGGATAGCATGGCTACAAGACGATAGGAAATTTTTGATCAGCAAACAAAGTTTTATAAATCTTAATATAGGAGGTTATAGAGATAAAAATCTAAGTGATATTATTCCTATGAATGATTGTCATGTTTTTTTAGGAAGGCCTTGGAAATTTGATAGGAAGGTGGTGCACAATGGTTATGCCAACACATACACATTGAGGAAGGATGGAGTGAAACACAAATTGAAACCATTGAAAGAAGAAATGGGTAAGTTTTGTAGAAATGCAAGGTCTTGTTTGGTTGATGAAATCAAACTTTTAGATGGTATGAAGCATAAATATTGTTGAATCCATCTTGTGTTATTTTTGTCCTTGATGAAATTTGTATTACATCTAGCATCTTGGTGGTTACTTTCTCAATTGATCTGCTTTTCTGTTTGGCACATTTACTTCATTGATTATATTATATTTGGTGGCTTTGATATCTTGGCTCCATGTGCAGATCTCGGTTGAGGTATTCTGGTTACAGGTTCTACATTCCATTATTCAGGTGACATGTTTCTATTTTGATAAATTTGTATTTCAGTATTTCACTTGATGACAAGTGATTGGCATGATCAGTTCTTCTACAGGTTGATTAATTATGGCTTGATCAATAACAAGAATCTTGATATTCATCAAAGGTATATTTATCTATTCTTAGTCAGTGGAATTGGTACAAGGAATATTTGTAAATATTTTGAGCTCTCGGTATTCAAATTTTGGCATATTATAGAGGTTTGATCACTATTGTGTTTATGGTTTTGAGATAATCTTTGATCATTCCTTCTCTCTTCGTACATGGTAATTGGCGTGGGATTATGGCTTTGTGAACTCTGCATGAATTCAATATTTATCTCTTCACAAGGTTTTGGATAATATTTGGCACATTATATTTGGTTATAATGAGGTGGCTATCGTATTGATTTTAATTGATATCTCTTGGCATTGGCCATTATCTTTGGCACACTATATGTTATTAGATTTCTATGTAATGGAAAATCGGCTTTGGTTAAAGGTTTAAATGTTTGATCTACCACTAGCATTTGCATCAGGTCCAATATTTGACATTTATTTGGGCCTAAAGGCCGACAATGGGTAAACCATTGGTAATTATGTTAATGTCACATTCGATGTGACCGACCCTTGTTCATTGTGAAGTTAGAATTACACATACTTAGTCTTTGGTTCGGGAAAATGAGTTGGTCGATGATTTCACAATGACTAAAATAGTGAAATGTTATCATGCTTGTCGGAATGTCTATCTTTGAACTAGCCACAAATTTCAAACATCATTATAATGAGTTTTTTTTGTCTTTTCGATGACTATCCTTTTGGACTCTCCAAATGCTATCGCATTTTGCAAAGGATTACGTTTTATTTGGATGGAATTTTAGGTCAAAATATTACTTCCTTGCTCGAGGGTCTCGAACCCTACTATGGCCACCACCATGGAATCATTCCTTTGGTCATTTCATTGTTATCTCTGGTGTTCTGATCTTGGACAACATATGGGGGAGGTGAGAAGACCATCACTATGGTCATTTGGTATGTCTTCTTCTCATCGACTGGTGATGGGGTGAGATTGGAAGGTTGTGGTTGTTTCTTCCTTTGCAGGACTGGTAAACTCCTTGTGACATCAACCTCATTAATTTTGTAAGGTATTCATCCCTAGTTTGGTTTGTAGATCTGTTAATCTAAAGTCAAGGTTATTACGAGCTAAGTTTTTCTCTCTTATGCAAAATGAAAAATGAAAAACGTCTATTCCTTTGAAGAGAAAAGTCTAAAATGTTTATTATAAAAAACGTGACTGCAACTCTTTTAAAGATCATCATGACAATTTTAAAAGGGTCTATGATTTCTAGTTGCGGGCAAATCATAATATCCTTGAATTTCTTCAGTTTATCACCTAGGTTCATTTACAACAGTTCTTGGTTGCATTTTCTGAAGGTTATCTTATCTTTTTGGTGAAATGAGTTTTTGAGTTTGTGGGTCAACTTGAATGCTTCGAAATTCTTTAATTTTTGTTGGTGCAATTAATTGTTTTGTACCTTGTCCTAGGTCATCATTACACCTTAGTTAAGTTTACTTAGGGACCACATAGGAGTTGTTGGAGATTTTCCACCTTTGGTGGACTTATCATGTTATCACTTTATCATTTCCACCTTTTGTGGACACATCATGTGATTCTTCTCCACCTTTTGTGGTGGTTATCACATTATCACTTTCCCACTTTAGGTGGAGTGATATCTTTTCATAGTTGTCTCATTTCATAAGATTACGACACTTGTCATAATCTTATGCCCTCCTATGTTCTCACCTTGGCTATATAACCAAGGGGTCTCTGCTACATTTGTACATTGATACATACATTATTTCTATTTGCATTATTGGTAGAATATAGTTTATTCTTGTCATATTGTTTCTATTTCTCTTATGATTGTGCTTCCATTAGGGCTCTAGATCTTGGGTGGCTACCTTCATAGCCAATTCTTACATGGTATCAGAGCTATTGGAGTGCCTTTGGATTGCCAGTTTGGAGAGATCTTGAGTGCAATCTTGCATTTTTTTCATAGAAATATCAGATTCTAGGGGGGTTCCATTTTTGGCTTTGTATTGTAGGTGCATTTTGGGAGCTTGTTGCATCAGATTTGAGCTCACCATTGTGTCCGGAGTGTCTGAAAAAGTCAGATTTTCCTTTTGTTTCGTCTCAGTTGGACATTGGAGGCCAAATCTACAAGGGTTTGAAGATCGAAGGTGGTTGCCAAATCTAGGAGGTAGCCATATTTTCGAAGCATTTTCAGCCAAAAAGGACATTGCCATTGCATCCAGAAGGGCCAAAAACCCTAAGATTGATTGTTAATTCGTCAAAATCGGACAACTTTGCCCGGAGCCATCTCGGAAAAATTTCTCCTCCTCGGCTATACGGATCGTCATAATTGCACGTCGGACTGTACCTACAGGTATTGTGGTACCCGTGGTACCCTAGCTGCCCAACAGGTGTCCATGTGGTAGGCAGCCACTGGCCCACCCTACCCCCATCCTTCCCCTGCAGCCTCACCACCTACCGACGCACATTCCACCGACGGCACAAAGATTCCGGCAGATAGGGAGCATATTCTGGCACTCTTTCCAGTGAGGACTGACAGCATCGGTGATGGCCCCCTGGCCATCAAATTTAACTTCATAGGTTGCTGACGTCAGCAATACGTCAGCGATTTTCAAAAGTTTGGCAGACCCCTCTCCATTTGCAATTCATTTTCAAACACAGATATCTTGCTCATTTGGTGTCCTTTTTTCGAGCAATTTTTTTTGATTTGGGCTATTTTTTCGTGCTCTACATGGTGGTGTAATCAGTTTCTGGTTTTGATGCATGGATTGTTCAGATAATTCAGTTTCTCATAGGTGTAGCTGAGTTGTCACCGTTTTTGCAACTTCTGGGGCTCTGTTCAGACTCATACAAACTCCTTTTCAGGTGCCGTTTTTTTGAAAGTGCATGATTTTTTCTGAATTTCATAGTGGTACTATCAGTTTGTAGTGATTGTGATCAGAAAATGTACTTTCAGCACTTGGTCCATTTTGGCCTATTTTGGCATTTGTAAGGACAAGATCTCAGTTTGGTCTTTTGTATCAGTTATTTGAGTCTTTTGTGGCCTAATTAAGGCTTGTGTAAAAAAATTTTAAATCAGAATCCCACTTTGCTTGGCTTGCAAGTGGCCATTGTAAACGCACTAAGTATAAAGTGCCAAATCATCATTTTTGGGGGGGGTTCTTTGATTGAGTGAATTTGGGGGGGTGTCTTGTGTGATTGTGCCTCTCTATCTCTTGTTATCTTTGCTGCTATGGGTTCTCCTAAGTTTCCTTTGTTAACTCCACATAACTATGCTTCTTGGAAAATTGATGCTTGGAGTAAGTTGATGGAAAAAATATTAACTCATTATATTGATGGAACTATTATTGCACCATCTGATCCTAAAACTGATCCTAATGCTCATTTGGATTGGCTCACTAAAAATACTATGGCTCTTGGAACATTGAGGAAATATGTATCAAAAGATCTAATCTTTCAAATTGAAAAGTGTAAAACAATTAAAGAAGCTCGGGAAAAGTTTGGTCAATTGTATGGCCAAGTTGATGAGATTAGAGGTTATCAGCTTGACAATGATCTCACAATGTTAGATCCTAAGAATTTTGATACAATCCAAGATTATGTCACTAAGGAAAATGAGTTAAGAGCACAACTTACAGATTGTGGAATTGACAAAAAGGATGCACAATTGGTCTAAAACTTGTTGGGAAAGCTTCCATCAGAATATACAACATTTGTTTCTAGCTTCCAAACCCATCGCTTGACAGTGGGTAGTTATTTCACTCTTCCATCATTTGATGCATTCACATAAATGTTGATGTTAGAGCAAGCAAAATCGATAAGCATGGGGATTCTCAAGTCTTCAAAGTCCAAAGCTTTGCTGGCAAATCAAGGGACTCAAGGAAAGGGTTCCAACAAGAAGCAAAAGCTATTTAAGCCTAAGACACAACAAGATAAAGCACAATCATCCTCTCCACAACAAGGGAATTCTTCACCTTCTCCTAAGAAGGGAAATTCAAGCAAGAAGGAGAGACCAACTTGTTCATATTGTAAGAGATTTGGTCATGATGAGCATCATTTCCATACTAAGCAAATTGATGAGTTGACAAACATCATCAAGAAAAACAACATCAATTTTTCATCTTCCTACAAGAAGAAGGATTCATCTCCTTCCACTTCCTCACAATCAAAAGGAAAAGGACAAGCTTTTATGGCTACTACAGGTTCTTCACAATAATGGATACTTGACTCGGGTGCTACTCATCACATGGGTTCTACAAGGGAGCAATTTTCTTCTTTGGAGCCATCTAAGGTACCTCACATCTTGATAGGTGATGACACTCAAGTGGAAGTTGAAGGAAAAGGTTCGGTTGTCATGAATGATGGAACATTTGAAGATGTTCTTTATGTTCCTAACTTGAGCACCAATCTTCTTTCAATCTACCAAATCACTCACTTTGGAGATGGCAAGAAAGTTGAGTTTCTATTAGATTCAGTTGTGGTCAAAGAACTTAAGAATGATGCCTTGGTTGCAGTGGGACAAGCCAATCCCAACACACGGCTTTAATAATTTTCCCACTTCATTCCTAAGTCTCCTTCTACAACATTGCTCATTCAAATTCAGACAGTAAGCTATGGCATGAGCGGTTTGGACATCTCAATTACCGCTATCTTCAACATCTTAGCACCAAGGATATGGTTGCAGGGCTCCCTCAAATCAGATTTTCAGAAGGTGTTTGTTCAGGTTGTTCCTTGGGTAAGCATCCAGAAGAGAAGTTTGACAAAGGGAAGTCTTGGAGAGCTTTGGAAATTCTTCAATTGGTTCACAGTGATGTAGCAGGTCCATTTCCAGTGCCATCATTTAGCAAGGCCCACTATGTCCTCACCTTCATTGATGACTACTCTCGCTTCACTTGGGTCTATTTTCTTGTTCACAAGAGTGAAGTTTTTGACAGATTTCTAGCCTTCAAGGCTCATGTTGAGAAGCAATCAGGGAAGCAAGTCAAGATTCTCTGCACAGACAATGGAAGGTAATATGTGAACAATGGACTTGAGGAATTTTGTACTCTTGAGGGGATTGATATTCAACATTCAGTTGCATACACTCCACAACAGAATGGTGTTGCAGAAAGGAAGAATAGAACCCTTAAGGAGATGGATAGTTGTATGATTCATGCTCGTTCTCTTGGTCCTCAATTTTGGGTAGAAGCTATCAGTTGTGCCACTCAAATCCAGAATCGAGTTCCTCATAAAGCTTTGAAGGGTATGACTCCTTTTGAGGCTTGGTGTGGTAGAAAACTGGTTGTGAGACACTTCAGAGTTTTTGGTTGTCTAGCTTGGGAACACATACCTCCAGAGAAACACAAGGCATTGGAACCTCAGAGTAGGCCTTGCATCTTTGTTGGATATCCTGAAGGTGTTAAGGCATACAAACTTTTGGATCCAGAGACACATGAGCTATTCATTGAGAGGAGTGTTCACTTTGAGGAAAGCTCTCCTAGCTTGGCCTCTAATCCTCCTCTTCCTTCCTCCATAGTGGAAAGTGACAATAGTGACTCAGATGATGATTCTTCCTCAACTTTGACTCGCAGGATCACACCTTTGCAAGGTCCACTTGTAGTTGAGGAGCCTCATCCTTCATCTCCTACTAGACCTCTTTGGGCTCGACAGACTCTTGAGTCAGTAGGTTCTCTTGTTGGGGATCCTTTAGATACTCGAAGGACTCAGTCACAACATGAGGATTTTCCACATGCTTTTATTGCTACTGCTTCTGATCCACAGTCCTTCAAGGAAGCATCAGGAGTTCCAGAGTGGGATTTAGCAATGGAGGAAGAGTATAGTTCCTTGATGAGGAACAACACATGGGATTTAATTCCACTCCCCAAGGGGAGAAAGATGGTTTGATGCAAGTGGATTTATCGGACCAAGTATGTAGCGGATGGAAGTGTGGATAAATACAAGGCTCGGCTTGTGGCAAAAGGTTTCTCATAGGTTCTAGGTGTTGACTATACAAAGACCTTTGCACCCATTGCTAAGATGAAATCCATTCACTTAACACTTGCTATTGCTGCAGCTCATGGTTGGGTTGTACATCAGATGGATGTGAAGAGTGCATTTCTTCACGGGGATCTTCATGAGGAGATTTACATGGAGCAGCCACAGGGATTCATACAAGATTCTTCTTTGGTTTGTAGATTGAGGAAGTCTCTCTATGGCCTCAAACAGGCCCCTAGGGCTTGGTATGCCAAGATGGATTCCTTTCTTCTCTCCATAGGATTCACGAGGTGTCATTTAGATCCAAATGTCTATATTTTGCGACAGGGTGAATCTCATTTGCTACTTGTGCTCTATGTTGATGACTTGATCATTACAGGGAGTACCTCATCCATCATTGGTAGTTTCAAATCTGCTTTGCAGGATAGATTTGCTATGACTAAATTGGGCCTTTTGCACTATTTTCTTGGGATTGAGATCACTCAGTCAGCTTCTGGTATCTCTCTTTCTCAGCCCAAGTATACTCTTGATCTTCTAGCTCGGTTTCACATGGCTGATTGTAAGCCTGCTCTGACTCCCTTTCTTTCAGGAGTCAAGCTTGAGGCTCAATGTTCTACTCCACTTGTTGATGCCACTTTGTATCATCAACTTGTTGGGAGTCTCATCTACTTGACTTACACAAGCCCTGATATCTCCTTTGCAGTTGGCATGGTTTCACGTTTTATGCAGGAACCACATGAGCTTCATTGGAAAGCAGCCAAACACATCCTGCATTACATACAGGGTACACATCATCATGGGATTCACTATGCAGCAGGTACAAGACTTACCTTGGTGGGATATACAGACTCTGATTGGGCTGGCGATATTGATGATTGTAAGTCCACTTCTGGCTACAACTTTCATCTTGGTTCTAGCCCCATTTGTTGGCAGAGTAAGAAGCAACATGCTATTGCTCTTTCTTCAACTGAGGGTGAGTATCGAGGGGCTGTTAATGCAGCTACTGAGGCTATTTGGCTTCAAAATATTCTCATTGAGTTTGGCTTCACTATTCCACATCCTTCAGTCATTCACTGTGACAATCAGAGTGCCATCCAAATCTCAAGAATCCGGTTCACCATTAGAGGACCAAACACATCAAGATTCATATGCACTACATTCGGGAGCTGATACAGGAGCAAGTCATTGATTTGCAGTATTGTCCTACAGCAAAGCAGGTTGTAGATATCTTCACCAAACCTTTCATTGAGAGTACCTATCATCATTTGTGAGCTCTCTTGGGGGTGCGGGATCTTTCATCTAAGGAGGTCACTTGAATTCTTCATTCTCTTTTATGGGGGGGACTTTTTCCTCCTCCAGGGGTTTTGTCCTTCTCATACATTTGAGAGCTTTTTCTCTTGTTTTTCATCTGTCTTTTGGGGGGGAGTTTTTTCCCACGTGGTTTTCTCCTTTTCTTCGCTTTATGAGAGATTTCATTGCATTTTTACATGGGTACCTAACATGGCCTAGTTGCCGGGACCCATCTTGCATTGTTTACTTTTGTGTACATTCTCCCTAAGTTGCACTTAAGGGGGGGTGTTGGTGTAATTAATTATGTTGTACCTTGTATTAGGTCATCATTACACCTTAGTTAAGTTTACTTAGGGACCATATAGGAGTTGTTGGAGATTTTCCACCTTTGGTGGACTTATCATATTATAACTTTATCATTTCCACCTTTTGCGGACACATCATGTGATTCATCTCCACCTTTTGTGGTGGTTATCAAATTATCACTTTTCCACTTTAGGTGAGTGATAGCTTTTCACAGTTGTCTCATGTCATAAGATTGTGACACTTGTCATAATCTTATGCCCTCCTATGTTCTCACTTGGGCTATATAACCAAGGGGTCTCTACTACATTTGTACATTGATACATACATTGATTCTATTTGCATTATTGGTAGAATACAGTCTATTCTTGTCATATTGTCTCTATCTCTCTTATGCTTGTGCTTCCATTAGGGCTCTAGATCTTGGGTGGCTACCTTCATAGCCAATTCTTACACAAACAAATACTTGCCATTATAGTTTTCTAGAATTTAATGATTAAATAAAAATGTAATTTAATGATTAAATAAAAATTTAATTTAATGATAAACAACAAGCAAAATGATAACTTTTAGATGCAATTTTGATTGAATTTTCTAATGTAAATGGTTGAAAGACACTAATATGCAAACTATAATTTGTAAAATGAATGACATATGTATGCAATTTTTTTTTGATTTTTTTGATTTTAAATGATGCAAAGTGTAATTTTGAATGATGCAAGATGCAATTTTGAAACCCTAAATGACATGCAAAACTAACTAATACAAATCCTGGATCTAGGGTTTGAAGGACTTCTAATTTCAGAAAGATTGTAGTGTAAGATTGTTAGGTTCACCAAAATGAAATGAAGGAAAATAGTGAATTTTGTGATGTTGTAAGGAGTTTGATATGAATATGGAATGATCTAACACACTTACACTTTCCCTAATTTCATTAGAAAAAGTGATCTCCCAGGATAGGATTGACTTTCAACCTTGAGGAGAGTCAACCCTATTAGGAAGGTCTCTTGTTTTCTTATTATAGAAATGACTGATTGGCTATTTTGGGAGATAAATTTAAATGCATTAACAAAATAAATTGTATTAACTAACACTTGAATTACAAAGTATTATGATAGCATAAATGGAAACACTAATTTGCAAGCATATTTGAGAAGGGTAGAATGGTGTGCACCTGTGATCAAAAGTGGGTTCTAAACTTTCTTGAAGGACATATTTTCCCTAGGGAAAATGGGTCTTTGTACAAGGGTCCAAAATATGATATTGTAGTCCTCTTATCCTAGATCCAAGCTTTTGATTTCTCCAGATTTGACTATCAGAAAGATGAAAATAAATTCTAAATTTGAGTTTTCGTGGCTTGAGAACAATGTTGAGAACTTTGATAACTTTGCAAAGTTTCTCCTTTGATTAATTTTTAGTCTTTCTTCATCTATAAATCTGCACATACAAATCTAGAGAAGAAAAATGTGTTTTTGGGTGAATAGGAGTTTGCCTTAGTAAAACTCCATGTTGGTAACTAAACCTTGATAATGAAATCATGATAAATGGAAGGAATTAATGAATGAACAATGCTATGTCACAACTCGCCAAACCCTTAATGTTTTACCTTAGAGGACTGAAGTCTAACACATCTCTCTAAGGTCTGGATCTTGTATGAATTGGCTTGATTAATTGATGCTTGAATGCTTGAAACCTACATCACAATGTTAGCTCCAAAACATGACATGAACACACATAAACTTTGACATGATGATATGATCTTGATTGCTCTTGTAGATGACTGATAAATCTGCTCTTCAATTCTCTTGACAACAATATTTTCTTTTGTGAAATTTGGATTATGTGTGCTTTTTGCTTTTAGATTTGAATTGATAAAATAGTTGTATTTATAGGTGTTTATTTAATTTCTCAAAAATTAGATTCTACAAGATGACATTTGAAACTTGATTTTGAATCATTAAAAGGCCACCAAAAACAAATTAAAAAGTGGGCCCTAACACTTAAGGAGGGCCCATTCGCCCTTGGGAAAATGGGTCCTAGGACCTAAATCTAGGACACACAATTTCCAAGTGTTTTAATTACTGTTGACAATTTTTTAATATAGGTTTCCCTTTCAAAAAACAAGAATAATAAGGCTTTGGAATGCATAATTTAGCAAATTAGAAGCTTAATTAAGTTCAATTAATTAAGGGACCTAAACATAGTGTAAAATTGTAAAGGTATACATTTTTCTACACTACAAAAAATTATTGAGAAAGAGAGTTTGTTGAAGAAGAAATAGAAAGAGAATTCTTAGAAGAAGATACATCTAAAAACTCACCAAGTTCTTCATCTAACATATCAAAATATTTTTTAGAAAATAAATTATCAAATGCAAGGAAGGTTTGGAGAAAGAGATCCGACATTCATGAAATTAAAGAGAAAATAGATAGAATAAGATAACTGCTTAAGAAAGAAAAAATAATACATATTTTAGGAGAGTCAATTTCACCAAAATGTAATGTATGAAATTTGATACTTAAGAAAAGATTATAGTCTTGTGTTTGGTTATTGGTTTCTTTATGTTTTTGCTTTTGCTTGATCTAAGTAGCTATTTTTCTTTCTCGTTTATTTTTGTTTTCTCCCTCTTTTCCATTCTTGTGTTTGTATTTTTTTTTGTTTTTTGTAATTGTATGTTAAAAGATATAAGTTCTTAATTTACCTTCTCCTTTTTGTCAGTTATTAGTTTTTCTTTCTTTGTATTCATATGTGCCTATTATTATATGTATTTCCTTTCTTTTTGTCTTTCTAGTTAAATTATTTTATCATATTATTAATTACAAATATTATCAATCAATTTCTTGCTTTTCTTGTTTTGGTGCATATGTTTTTTGATTGGTAATTATATGTTTTTATTGCTTCTTCCTCCTTCCAGTTTAGTTTTTTGTTTTATTTTTTATTCTATTTCTCAATTGTCTTGTCTCTCTAGATCCTCATGCCCCTTCTCTCTCCTCCCCCTTTCTTTGTTCTTTTAGGTAGTCCTTGGTCTGCAACTTTTCATTTTCTCCTTTGGCTCTTTGCTCTAATCATAATGATGGATCATAGAGTGTGATCCGAAATGTTGATGCAAAAAATTCTCACAATCAAATCCAAAAATCATTGCTATAGAACTTATAGACCGGGTTTAATACCATATAATTTACTCTATCATTACTTTAAATTCCCAATATCGTTAGGATTTAAATTTATCTTTTACCTCTGGTTGTATGTGGAGTTTGAAAGACCAAAATGAGGGTTTGTCTCAGTCAAACCCCTAAACAACCCCAAAAAAATTTCCTATCGTTGCATGTGTGTAGGTTAGAACATCTTTACTACTTGAAACAAAAAATTTGGAGGATTCTAAGTCAACTATGTGAAGATGATAGAGCAATGCATATATGTTTGTGTTATGCATTGACATCCTAGGTCAAGAGTTTTTGCATTTAGTGTTGGATTCCTCTCTATCTGTATTTATGTTTCTAGTTAAAAGTAAATTTTACCTATTTTGTATTTAATAAAAAAATTAATTTATTCCCTATTTTGTCATTAAAGTTTCAATTCTTCTAGCATAAGCTATCTTTGTCATCTTCCTTCAATAAGTTTCTTTATTTCTATCTTATATATATGATATAATTTATGATATCTTGAGGTGATGTATGATTTTTTAGCCTATATCAATTATATGAAACAAAAGGATACAAAAATAAATAAAAAAATATAAAAAAACTATTAGGAATATATTAAACATAGAAAAAACAAAAATAAAAGAAACAACACCAAAACAAACAATTATAAATAAAAATAAAGATATCGCAAAATAAATACAAATATAAATAAAGAAAAAGAACAAACATAAATAGAACCATACAATTAAACTATTAGGAATAAACGAACCATAGAAAAAGCAAAAATAAAAGAAACCATACAAAACAAACAATAGTAAAGAAAACAATGACATGCAATGAGGTTAAATAAAGAAGAATATGAAAGAACGAGGATAAACAAATGAAAGCAACGAAGCAAAAAAATAAAAATGTATCCATACATTCATATATATATGTGTGTACATTCATATGCATGTATGCATATATATCAACATAAAAAAAATGTAAAAATATAAATAAACAAGTGTCACATAGTGGCAATTATCTGCCTTTTCAGCAATGTAGTAATAGTAGTAATAACAAGCGTCACTTGGTGGCGAGTAGTTTCCTTTGTAGTATGGTAATAATTTTTAGTTTTTGATTTAGAGGGAGGTAAATTATGTGTTATCTAGTTGGTAGATAAGATGGAATGACATAATGATTTAGAGGTAAGCTAAATTAATAGTTTGATATGAATAGAATCTTGCAAGATTAATTTGTTCAAATGTTACATGGATAGTGAATTTATAGTTGTTAAGTTTGATCTTGACCCTAAGTTTGATTTGTACCTAGCACAATTAACATAGTTGAGTATGTAAATAACTCTTAAATATATAGAGTAAAATAATTCTTAAATAATTTTAAAGTAAATAAGATAACTCTTAAATAAATAAATAAAAGTTCAAGAATGAAATCTTTTGAAATAATATAAATTCATTATTTACTTAAACTTTATTTGATGAGCTAGTTTTATTTAATTTTATTTCTTATCCTAACTATAACCCTAACTCCAACCCTAATTCTAATCATAATGCTAGCCCTATCCCTAACCTTAATTCTAACCCTTGATATATTCCTAGTTCCAACCATAACCCTAACTCTGGTCATAGTTAAAATCTCACCTGTAATTATAAACTAACAACAACTTTGATTGTAGTTGTAACTATAACTTTAATTCTAATCCTAATTCAATGCATATCCCTAACCCTAATTATATTACAAGCACAACCATAACCCTAGTTCTAACCTTAATGCTAACCCTAATTGTAATCCTAGCCCTAAGTCTAATCATAATTATAAAAACAACTCTAACACTAACCCTATCTCTAATTTCAATTCTAGACCCGACTCTAACTATAATTCTAGACCTAATCTATAATTTTAACCCTAACATTAAGACAATTTTAAAAATGTGATTAAGAGAGTGTTTTTTACATTTTTCTAACTATAAATGTAACTCTTATTCTAACCTTGGTTGGAAATTTAATTCAAACTCTCTTATTCTAATTCTATCCCAACCCAATTTCCAATCATAATTATAAGCCTAACCTAGTTTTGACCCTAAGTCTAACTGTAATTTTTAACCCAAACTAGTTTTATCCCTAAGTGTAACCCTAATTCCAACCCTAATTCTAACCTTCAACATAATTATGAATAATAATATAATAATATAAATAAATAATAAATATAAATAAAGTAATATTATAATTTTTTAATATATATGTTTTAAAATATTTTAATATTATTAAATATTATTAATACACTATATATTAATGATGTATATTACAATTTGTATATTATAATGTGATATAATTATATCATAATATCTATAATAATATTTTTGTCATAATATCAATAATTAATGTTACTATAATAATTAAACCCTAATGTAACAATTTATTATAAATATATATATATTATTTATTATTTATTATATCATAAATAGTAATACATATATATTAATTAATTAATTAATTAAAATTATAGTAATTTAATATAATAATTAATTAATAAATAATTATTATATATTATTATTTATTGCATAAATATATTAATAATATTTGTTGGCATTACAATTCGCACCTCTGGAGTGCGTATTGGCAATAGACAGTTGAACTGCTCTTCAAATTAGGAGGGGAAGCTCCCTCTTTTGCTGATATGTGTGAAAAAGTAAATTATTCTAAATCGTATATTTTTGACTCAACTGGAAGTGGCACAAGGTTAAGAAAACCAATACATTGCAACTAAGGTTTTTCTCTGGTTTCTGCAGATCTTAACTACAACTAAGCTAATGCTAAAACTATCCTATCTCCTCCAGATAAACAAAGCAAGAGGAATTAGGAGCACAAAATTGGTATACGATAAACTTTAAGTCAGGATTTCCAAGGAGGTAGGACACCTATCTGAGGCATAGGCTGAAATGAAGGTTATTGGAAATGACATCAAGTGGTAAGTTAGTTCTCAGGATTCCTAAGGAGGTGAGACACCTATCCGAAGTGTAGGCTGAAAGTAACTTACTGGAAACAACACTTAAATGAAAATCTCTTTTTCTAAATTACTAAGGAGGAGAGACTACTATCTGAGGTGTAGATACGAAATAAAAATTATTAATAACAACATCACACAATAAACTTTATTTCTAAATTCCCAAGGAGGAGGGACTCCTATCCAAGGTGTAGATATGAAACAAGCTTATTAATCACAACAAGAATGAAATTGGGACAACAAATTGCATAACGAGACACACACACAATGAACGATCAAACCAACATTATATTCAACTAATTGAATAGATACATAATAACAATATTGCACGACAAGGCGACTCAACAATTTATTATAACAACAAAAGTTAAAGTACAAATGAGAAAGGGTGCTCTTATTTATAGAAGCTCAAAGGAGTAGGGAACCCTAAAATCTCCTCAAGTTAACATGAGTCTTGCAAGCATGCAAGATTTATTATTAAGTCTAAATGTATGCAACTTAACAGTTAATTGGAAAAACCACCTCACTTAACTGATTCTAAACTAAACTAATTGGTCTATGCAACACGCAAGTCCTTATTGATATAAGAGTTAACTGAAAATTAATATCAGTTAGCTGAAACTAAAAACTAAATGAGAACTCCAATTGTACAAAGATGATTCCAAAATAGACATGCCATAATATGTGGGACAACGAGTTAGATCAAAAAGATGCCTCAAATTAATTGTTGTGTCTAATGTCTATCTTGGAAAGGTGGGATGTCCTGATCTATAGTTTACTGGCCGTGATCTTGAGCAATTAGCCCCTCCACGAGGTTGTTGATAGCATCACCATCTGGAGAATTGATACTCCTCTGAAGTACTCGGTGTCTTCACAACATCTCTTCATTTTCAATTCACTGCTTGTCAGCAACTCAAGAAATCATGGAAATATTTGCATTCTTAAATGGGCATTTCACTGACTGGTAACTTTGGTGGCTTCGTAATAGGAGTGATGATCTCTTTTTCTTCTGCAGCTTTACACTTCTGACGCTTTTCTTCTAAAAAGAGTGTTGCATGATGAAATCATGAAGTTTGATTGAAAATACTCTAGCTGTAAGAAACACACATGAACTTGCCACACATGCAGAATTCTAATGGTATCAACCCTCTAAACTAGCCTTGAAAGGCAATCAGTTATACGAGGTATGAAACCATGTGGAGTTTGAACAACTATGCCTATCAAATTGTTTGAATCAACCCCCCAGATGCGCTAGATGCAAATCTGTGTCAATTGTTCTGATGAAGTCATGAATCAAAACCGATTTGGTCTTGAATTCAGTCTGAGTAAACTGCAAACTGAAAAACTTTCCCGTTGATTGTGAACATGGCTATGTTTTGACAACTTTTCCCAAAAAGCTAAAAATGGCTTATGGCAAGGCTAAAAATAGCCTGTCGAGGGGCAATTTTCATGAAAAATTCTAAGATGGGTTTTGTAGAGAATGAAATTCTAAGTCAATCTAGATC